>PVLD010012258.1:27131-61322 GCA_004027595.1 Dinomys branickii | reverse complement strand
AGTTTCTGTTTTGATGTTGAGGTCTATGATCCATTTTGACCTGAGTTTGGTGCATGGTGATAGACTGGGGTCTATTTTCAGTTTTCGGCAAGAGGCAAGCCAGCTTTTCCAGCACCATTTATTAAACAGGCCTTCTTTTTTCCAGTGGGTTTGGTTGACCCCTTTGTCAAATATTAGGTAGCTGAGTGGGTTTTTTTTTTTTTTTTTGTGGTTGCATCTTCCAGTCTGTTCCATTGATCCTCAGGTCTGTTATTTAGCCAGTACCAGGTTGATTTTATTACAGTTAATGGCAGTAAGAGCTTAATGCTGTCATTTATCTTGGAGGGCGACAAAACTGCCAGAGAAGCCCCTGTCACCTTCCAAAAATATTTCAGGCAAAGTTAATGGCTCTGGGGGACACAGAAACCCCTGAGTACCTCCTCAGAAAGCTAAACTGGAAGACCACGTGGGGTACTCTGTGTCCCCCAAGGGCAAAGGAATGGCTTGGCTTGCAGAGCACAGTGAAGGTGCTCTGTGCCTGCCAGGCTCTCTCCAGGCCTTATCAGGAGCTGATGCCAGGAGGACTCTGAATGCAGTGTGTGTCTGCACCCTCTGACCCCTTCCCCAGAACTCCTAGTGTTGGATGTCAAAAGTTCTCACACCTTTCTGCAGTCCAGTTCACTCCACTCACCCTGCTGGCCACACTGCCAAGCTCCCTTCCTTACCTGCTCCTGACCAGGCTCTCTAAGGACACCATCACTCATGGTTCCTGTATAAATAGTTTTTGGCTTAGATTTATATTCGGGATCATGAGGAGCCATTAGAGAGCAGAGTTTTGACCCTTCCTCTCTGTCCACCTATACCTGGCTTCTCCACAGGGACTGTCTAAGCAACAGGATCTTACACACTGTGCCAAGGACTATAACCAAGAATAGATGTGTGTACTGACCCATAGTTTTCACAAACTCAACAATTTATGATCCTGGACTTTCTCCCTCATGACATGGGCACAATTCATACCACTGTATGACAAAGCTTCCTCTTCAAGATTTCTGGACGTACCCAGTCTCCAAGCAGGCCCATGGCCACAGGCTCTGTTCTGTGCTGTAACAAGCACCAAACATCAGTGTCTGACATCACGGTGAATTACATGGATTGAGGTGCCAGCTGGCAAGGAATCTTGTGTGGGGAGCACATTAGCAGGGAGAGGATGCACAGTTGCACTTGGGAAGCTGTTGCTAGGTTGACCTGTCTGGGGCCCGGAAGGGGCTGCTGCCCTGGCCTCACCTGCACCAGGTGTCCTCAGACGTGCTGATCCATGTGGACCTGGTGGAGGAGCGGAGCATGAGCTCTCCAGGATGTTAGGGGCCGTTGAAATTTTCTGATGGAATCTGGCCCAGATCTGCTACACTCCACAGAGGAAGCACCTCAGACAGCAGGAAGGAAGTACAAGGGAGGCCCAGCTGGTAGAGATGATGATAGCAGGGAAACCATGGGCCTGGCTGCACACCTCCCTGTGCATCTCCCTGCAGCCTGAGGCACAGAGATGACCAGGACTGACTGAGGGGTGCACAACACCCTGGAGCAGGCCTCATCTGAGACAGAGAGGAAAGGAATCAAGTGCAATGTGCCCAGCATGCACTTTCAACAGTAAGCAGGACTTGGACAAAGTAATTTTATCTGGACAATTAGGTGGCAATCAACTGTCTCCTGCCTTGCCTACCGAGCCCAGCCAGAGGCAAGGCCAGACATATGGTTGGGTCACAGCTGCATGTCTCTCTCATATCCCTCCTCATCATGTCACTCACTGCATATAGGATGCTTTCTATGTCATTCTATCTCTACTGTGAAATCCCTGAGCATGGGAGATCCTTCAGTCCATTCCTGTCATCCTCCCAGCACTGCACCATATCTGGCAATGTTGATGCAAAGGACATTCTTTCCCTCATTTGCCAATGTCCAAGGAGTCTAAGTAGGCCTAGGAGGATAGGCTTGGGACAGCCTCAGAAATGGCAGTGGCAGCTCTAAGAGAAAGTGTGACAGCCAGGACATCGGGGTTTACAGGTTACAGTCATTTGACAGGCTTGATGACAAGGAGAGGCCAATACCTTCAGTGTGGGAGGCAGCTGATTAGGCAGACCCAACACTGACGTGCATCTGTCTGCCCACAGCGCAGGACTCTGCAGGCCCCATCCGGACCACACTCACAGGGAAGGTGTGGGGCAGCCTCCTCTGTGTGAAGGGCACAGATATGGGCGTCCACACCTTCCTAGGAATTCCCTTTGCCAAGCCACCTGTAGGACCACTCAGATTTGCGCCCCCTAAAGACCCAGAACCTGGAGCGGTGTGAGAGATGGGACCTCCTACCCTGCCATGTAAGCTGTCTGCGGAGCTGGGGAAATTCAGACTCTGGGGTTGGGAGGGGGCAGGTTCGGGTGCTCAGAGCTTTGTGCCAGGCTCCAGTGCTTCTTCCATCTAAACCCCACAGCCTGTTTTCCTCTGACTGGGGAGATTCCCACAGTGAGCATGCTGAGGCCCCAAGTAATGAAAGAACTTTGGTAGGCTCTTGACTCAGAGCTTGGGAGTCTGAATGCATTAGCTCCGGGTGCTGAAGATGGAGGCAGAGACCCATATGCCCCTAGCTCTATGTTGTGCCCTGTGTATTCTACTACCAGGGGAGATGTTTCTGGGTGGGGTTCTTTTGGCTCTGTGAATCTTGTGTGAGTCCCTGGCTCCAGCAGCTGATACTATATATTTGGAGAAGGTGAACAGTGTTGCTTCTAGGGATCCCCACCTTCCATAATCACTATGAAATCTGACAGGGCCATGTGCCTTTGCCAAGGAACAAGTGTATGGTCTTACAACTGGAAACTCTATGGGATGGATGAGTTTCTCTGACAGTCTAGTCTTGGGATGAAAAACATTCCACTATTCTTCTATGGGGAATTTACCACCATCAAGCACTTGTGTAGATGTGGTGGCTCTAGACAGGTACAAGAATGGTACTAGACAGTTCAATGTTAGTGCATGCAAGTTATGGGTCACACAGAGGTTCAAGAGTGACAATTTCCCAACCTTAGGAAAAATAGGATCTTAGCCCTTGACAACCTTAGACTTTGCTGTATGGCTGAGCTTCTTCTCAGCTTCTCCAGCACCTGAGACTGGTGCCTTGATGGTCAGGGATTAGAGAGAAAGATCAGCTCGAGCAAGGCATCAGGGACAACAGGGATGTGGGTAGTTGGGTGAAAATCTGGTACATTTGGCTTTGACCACTCCACAGGCCTGGAATAACTATCTTCCATTGTCACCAGGTGTCTGCAAAATGCCAATATAATGAATGCAGAGAGTCTAAAGCAGGTGAATCTGACCCTGCCTCCTGTCCCCATTTCTGAGGACTGTCTGTACCTTAATGTCTACGCTCCTGTGCATGCCCACGAAGGCTCTAGCTTGCCTGTAAGTATCAGATCCTTGTCAGCTGTGGAGTGGGCTGTTCTTCTCAAAGATTAGAAGGCAACTGAGATGTGACTTAATAGTAGAATTCTTGCTTACCAAGTATAAGGCTGTAGATTCAATCTCAAGCACCATAAACTAATTATGAAAGAAAAGAAACAGAAAGGGAAGAAGAAAATTAAAAAGGACATGATCAGTCTGGCCCTGCTGCTGTGTGAATCCTGATGAGAAGCTTTTCCCTCTGGCATCTGAGGAGGCCTTCTCACCCAAAGCAGGCAACTGACCCCTGGAAATAGGGGTCATGGGGATGTAGTGGCCCACAGAGATCAGAGGCTTCTGTCCAGGAAACCCCTCTGAGGTGTCCAAGGGCTAAGATCACTCAAGACCCCAACCATGGTTTATATATTGTGCCATTGAGTTTAGATAACTTTTGATTAGCAGTCAGGTAAGACAATTAGAGAAAAACTTTCCTTTTCATTTCAGATGGGCCTGGGGGTAACAGAGCCAGGCTTGGATGCATAGGTTGGACCTTGAAATATGAGCTTGTGGACCTTCCTCACTGAACTTGGGTTCCTCACCTGTGGCCCAAGTGATGCAATTCATTGGAATTTTTATGTGGTAGCTGCACAGAATCAAAGCAGCAGATAGTCTGTGGAGACAGCCCAAGTAGTTTTGGGGCTGAGTGGGAGCTATACGGTATCTGTCTTAATTTCCCCAGGTGATGGTGTGGATCCATGGTGGTGCGCTGGTTGTAGGCATGGCTTCCATGTACGATGGGTCCATTCTGGCAGCTTCTGAGGACGTGGTGGTTGTCATTATCCAGTACCGCCTGGGTGTCCCAGGCTTCTTCAGGTGAGCCTGGGGCTGTGCTGTGAAATAAGGCTGAGCAGAGCCAGGACGGGTGTGTGATCCCTGTCTTTGCCACTTTTCAGCACTGGAGACCAACACGCCACTGGCAACTGGGGCTACCTGGACCAAGTGGCTGCTCTACACTGGGTGCAGCAGAATATCGCCCACTTTGGAGGCAACCCCGACCGTGTCACCATTTTTGGCGAGTCAGCAGGTGGTACAAGTGTGTCCTCACTTGTCGTGTCCCCCATGTCCCGAGGACTCTTCCATGGTGCCATCATGGAGAGTGGGGTGGCTGTGACACCTGGACTCATCTCCAAGTCCTCTAAGGCTGTCTCCACAGTGAGTGCCCTCAACCACCCTGGCCCAGCCCGCCTCACTCTGCCCTCCTCTTCAGAGCCTCTGGCGCTCTTTCTGATCAGTGGGGACAGCAAAGACAGTCCAGGTACCCTGGGAATGGCTGCCTTCCTAAAACTTGCTGAGACCCTCAAGTTTGAAAGTCCACATATCTCTGCCTCTCAGAGGTTGAGCATGTTCTGATCAGCAAATCTGCACCCTGAGGCACCCAGCATGGACAAACCATATAAGCAAGTGGCATGGGCCCTGTGGCCAAGACCTCTGACCAGCAGAAAATTAGAAAAATTTCACACCAATAGCAATCCCCAGATTTGAAGATCACCTTCATCCAGCTGGGGTCTTCCAGCCTTCCTGGCGGAAAAGATGAGCCAGCCCCTACCTAAACAATTTACAGATGGTGGCCAACCTGTCTGCCTGTGTACAGGTAGACTCTGAGGCCCTGGTGAGCTGTCTGCGTGGCAAGAGTGAAGAGGAAATACTGGCTATTACAAAGGTTGGGTTGAATGATTGCAGATACAATGGAAAAAGGGGTGATGGCTTTATGGAGAGACAGTTTCCCACTGCTGTGAAGTAATTACCTCACCTCCATAGCTTTGGGTCCTCACAGCCTTGCGTGTGAAGGACCAAGATTTGCTAAGCCAAATGTAGGATCCCTTGAGGTGGGAGCTGTCACCTTGTAATGAGTTAGAAAGAAGTTGGAAGTAATTCATTGGGTACCAGAAAATGTCTGGGACTTGACCTTGATCCCTGACCTTCAATGCCCCCTCAGGCCATCAGTACCATCACTGGCATAGTGGATGGGGTTTTCCTGCCCAGACACCCTGAGGAGCTGCTGGCCTCTGCTGATTTTCAACCTGTCCCCAGCATCATTGGTGTCAACAATGATGAGTTTGGCTGGACGATCCCCAAGGTAAACCTAATTTGAAGCCCCCACAGAGGCATCCTAGGGAATGTGGGGATGCTCAGGGGTTTACAGCTAGGCATATCGTACACTCAACTTACTACACTACTATCCCTCTACCACCCAGATCATGGGCTTCCCTGACACCCAGAAGCAGATGGACAGAGAAACTATGCGGGCTGTTCTGAAGAGCACAGCAACACAGATGGTAAGGCTGCTAGGTTCCCATTCCAATGGACATGGAACCCCCAGATTTTCACTCAAGGTAACCACCCCAATTAACAAAGTATCAACTGTGTATGTGGTTGTGGGTAGAGTTACCCCAGAACTTGACTATTTCTTACATTCCTAGCCTTTGGCAGGCCCCTCATATACCATCCTGAGCTGCCCTCTCCCCCTAATCCTGAAACATGCTTTACCTGACTCTCTGTGCTCCTTCTGGGCAGATGTTGCCTGCTGAGTTTGGTGATCTGCTCATGGAAGAGTATATGAGGAATAGTGAAGACTCCCCAAACCTCAAAGCTCAGTTCCAGGAGATGATGGGGGACTATATGTTTGTAATCCCTGCACTCCAAGTGGCACACCATCAGCGTGAGTACATCTGTAACTGAGGCCTGACTGCTGGGGCACAGCTCAGAGCTATGAGTCCCAGATGAGGTCTGCGCAGTCCAGGTCTGGTCCCGGGGCTCTTTTGAGCCTCTGGCATCGGGAACTTGATGTCCCTCATCTCAGTAAATGCTCATGGCTAAATCCTCTGTAAGGAAGAGTGCTGGAGGCATCACAATTCCAAAGTTCAAAATATAAAGTGATAGTAATAGAAAGAGCATAGTACTCACACAAAAATAGACACACAGACCAGTTGATTAGAATAGGAGACACAGGAACAAACCCATAAAACTACCCACCTGATGCCTGACACATCAAATGTCTACACTGAAGATAAATGGCTTCTTTAACAAATGGTCCTGAAAAAACTCAATACTCACATGCAGAGGATTGAATGTAGAGCCTTATCTCTTACCTTGCACAAAAATCAATTCAGAATGGATCAAAGACCTGAAACTTTGAAATTCCTAAAATAAAGCAGAGGAAACACCTATGTTAGAGGCCCAGGGAAAAAAAAGTTCCTGAACAGGAATCCAATTGCACAGTGAATAACAATATGAATCTACAAGTAGGAATATATGGAGTTAGGAGACTTGGTACAAAAAGAAACAACATAATGAAGACACATCCTACAGAATGCAAATATATATATATATATATATATATATATATATATATATATATATGAATCTTTTTGCTAATTCACCTCAAATGAGAATTAATACCCAGAATACAAAAGGAATGCAGCCAGGCATGGTGGTACATGTCTATAATCCCAGCACTCAGGAGGCTGAGGCAGGAAGATTGCTGTGAATTTGAGGCCATCTTACATAGTGAGCTCAAGACCAGAACTACATAGCAAGACCCTGTCTCCAAAACAAAGAAAGAAAGAACAATACTTCACACCAAAAAAATCAGTAAAAGGGAAATAAATTGAACAAGTTCTCAAAAGAAGTACAAGTGTCCAACAAATGCGTTTTTTGAAAAAAAACAGTTTAACTTTTAATCATCAGGGAAAGGCAAATCAAAACTCCAGGAGATTCTGTCCCCACCCAGCATGTCTATGGTCATCTGCACATGGTATGGTAGTCCGTGCATGTAATTCCAGTGCCCTGGAAGGCTAAAGCAAGAGGAGCCCAAGTTTGAGCCCTGCTTTGGCAACTTAGTGACTTAGGGAGACCATATCTCAAAACAATACCAAAAAATATTTAGATGTAATTCAGTGAGCAGCCCTGGATTCAATTCCCGGCACCTCCAAAAAGATAAATAAACAAACAGGAATGATTATCAAGAAAACAAACAAACAAAAAATCCTGGTGAGGGTCAGAGCGGGCAGGGGAAGGAATCTTTCCGCACTGTGGGTGGGAATATAAATTAACACAGCTATTATGGAAATCAGCACAGAAGTTCTTCTAATAACTAAAACTAGAGCTATCTCTTGATGCAGCTATGTACCACTCCCAGCATATTCTCAGGAGAAGTAAAATCAGGATACTACAGAGACACCACCATAATAATGGTTATTGCAGTGCAATTCATAATAGCTATGCTACAGAAATAGCTTAGGTACCCATTCAACAAATAAATGGGTAGAGAAAATGTGAATGTATAAAGAAAATTGTATATATAAATACAAAATGCATATATTTATATATGTAATATTATTCAGCCATTAAAAAGAATGACATCAAGTCATTTTGAAAATGTGCTGTCTATGTGCAATAGTTATTAAGCCACAAAAAGGAACAAAATCATGTAATTTGCAAGAAAATGGATGGAACTGGAGGTCATAATGTTAAGTGAAACAAGTCAGACTTACAAAGTCAAACATCACATGTGTCCTCTCATATGAAGAATCTGGGGAAAAATAAAAGAAGAGCAAGATGACAGGAGAAGGGAGATTATTAGAGAAAAGGAAGAGGATTGGGGGAGAGGGATGAAGGAGGGAAGACATAAGGAGGGGAAATTTACCATAGTATGTTAAAGTTATATCCATGTACAAATATGTCCAAATGAAACCCACTAGTCTGTATAACTAATATGTACTAATGAAAAAATCTTTGTGGTTGGTGTCCATACTTCAGCCAACTTTGGACTAGGAATCTTGTCACTAAGGGTAAGGCAGGAGAGCTCCAGGTAAGGGCCAACCACATGATGGTCTTTCCATGTCCCCAGGTTCCCATGGCCCTGTCTACTTCTATGAGTTCCAGCATCCACCAAACTTCTTCAAAGATATCAGACCATCCCATGTCAGGGCTGACCATGGTGAAGAAGTTTTCTTTGTCTTTGGATTCACCTTCTGGAAAGGCAACAGTGAGTCTTCCTTGTTCTCCAGGAGCTGCAACAGGATCCTACAGGGCACAGAAGGAGTGACTGACCTTACTGTCCACATAAGGAAACTGAGCCCCTAGAGAAACTAGGATCAGGGGTCCATCATCTTTTGGTTTAAAAAGCTGTACCAGGATTGCAGTCTGAGTCCCTTCCCACTCCAGTCTGTGCCCCTTTCACCTGTACCCACTCCACCCTTGGTGGCCAGCATGGCCGCAGAGGTGGGGGTCTCAAAGGCACCATTACGTCTTTAATGGTTTCCCAGTGACAGAGAAAGAATGGCCTTCTGGGCCAGGAATGAGCCCAGGCTCAATTCAGCAAGAGAATGGGATGAGCAGTGCAGGCTGGGCAAGGGGAAGGCCAGGCTCCAGGCTGCCTGGGCAGGTCAGGGAGAAGGGAACCAGGTCCAGGGTCAAGGGTCAGGCTGCAGCTGGGCGGTGAGTGTGGTACATGAATGGGCATCAGGATGGGGGTCAACTAAGACCCAGGTCCTTGTCCTCTTCCTCTCTGTAGTTGTCCTCACTGAGGAGGAGGAGCTGCTGAGCAGAGGATGATGAAGTACTGGGCCAACTTTGCTCGAAATGGGTGAGAGGATGCCCCCAGGGTGTGGGAACCTATAAGGTGCTCCCCTTGTCTGCACTGACCTCATTAGCATTCTTTAATCAAATAATAACAGTCTCTCAACTCTGGGCCCTACATGAAAATGGACAGAGAAGGTCCATGTGGGTGCCAGTGCTATAGTACTGTCACAGCCTGCCTCTGAGAGAGGAAGAAAAGGGGACCATTATCTGCTCCCCATGGAGCGGACACTAGGAGGGGGTCCTTGCTTTCTATACCAGTAAATTTCATCCTTATCATTCAGGTCAGCTACCAGGCCTGGCCCAAATCAGAGGGCTGAGGTCTGGGCTCTGCAGAGCTCAGGCTGACCTCTCCTCCCATGTTGGGAGATGTGTCCACAGGAATCCCAATGGCCAGGGCCTGCCCCACTGGCCTGCACTGGACCACGAAGAGCTGTACCTGCAGCTGGACCTCCAGCCTGCCATGGGCCGTGCACTGAAGGCCTCCAGGCTGAAGTTCTGGACAGAGACCCTTCCCCAGAAGATCCAGGAGCTAAAGGGCCTGAGGAGAAGCACACAGAACTGCAGCTCCTTGTGTGGGGAGGTGGGTGGGCTTGAATGAAGGTCGAGTCTGCTTGTGGTGCCACACAAGAAGGTCCCACTAAGAAGCCTGGGATGACTCCACACTTACACAGCCACTCTTTATCCATTCAACAATCATGAAGAACTCCCTCATGATGTCCGTTACCAATCCTACTGTGGGTCCTCTCCCTGGGGGCCTCTCCAGAGGCACCCCCTGTGTCCTCCTGTCTTTCAAAATTCCCCTCAAAAATTCCTGAGCCCCTGACCATCTCCCACTCACCATGGAGGTCCATGAGATTCACTTTCCTTCTCACCTCATAGTCATTCCTGGACTGCGTTCCCTCCTCTTCCCCTAAAACAAAACAAAACAAAACAACAAAACAAAGCAACAAAACTCTATACTGCATTATTCTGTATTTGCAGCAACTTTATTGGAGGTCTGCCAGCCATTACCCCCCCCAAATGCAATTGTATCTTACTCCCATGCTCGACTCTGTTCTTAACTTTGTCAGAGGAATATGGGGCAGCGGCTCAGACTTTGGAGTTTGTTTCTTTGTTTCATGGAGTGTTCGGTTTTCTTCCCCTTGGAAGTTGTTTCACCACAAGTCAGTTCATTTGCTGTTTCAATTTCAAAACAAAAGGAAACACATTTTTAACTCTAATTTTTTTTCACTGTACAAAGGTAGCAAACTGTGCTCAGCCTGCCCATTTTCCCCCAAAGCATTTTTCTCTCTGTGTTTAAGGGGCTGTATCCTTTAGCCTTAGATACTCGACTTCCTCTACGCCCCTCCCTCTACCAAGTTGTCCTTCTGGTCACTAGTTCTCGCAGTGTGAATGTCCTCTTTCTTTGACCCACTATACTTAACCACAGAGCCTCTGGAAGTTTAGGGTCAAAAATGAAGATTCCTACATTGCCAACCTTGACCCAGATGGCAGACAAGGGTCATGTCCAGCCTGGGCATGAGTTGACCTCCAGAAATGAAAGAGGTGTTCCTTAGTGCACACAGAGTGTTACATAATTCTTCCACTCCATCCTGAAAACATTATTGAGCTCCTGTTGCAGACAGCCCTCTGTATGGTTTTCAGTTCTGCAGAAGTACAGGACACTCCCCTAAGTGAGTTTCTGGGGGCCTTTTTTAGACTTTCAGAAGTTCTTTATTTTAAAAGCTTTATTGTGGCCAGGCGTGGTGTGCACACCTGCAATCCCAGCACCTGGGAGGCTGAGGCAGGAGGATCATTGTGAGTTTGAGACCAGCCTGGGCTACAAAGTGATCTCAACGCCAGCCTGAACTGCATAGCGAGACCCTGTCTCAAAAAGAAAAAGAAAAAAAAAAGCTTTATTGTGGAATTATTTGCACACAATTAAAGGCATCTGTTTTAGTCTCATAGTTTAGCAAATTTGAGCAAATGTATAAGGGGGTTGGTACAGACCCAAAGAATAGGACTCCAGGAGGATGAGGGACCTTGAAGAAAACCCAGTGGGCTGTGCGTCCCGGAGACAAAAAGCAGCCTCCAGGATGAAGAGCACAGTCTCACCTCCCTGCCTTTGCTCACGCTGTTTCCTTCAGCTCCATCAAAAGAGGCTCTCTTTCCTTGTCTCTGGGGATCCTGATCTGTCATCTCCTCTGAGAAGGGCTCCCAGGCTCTCCAACTACAGCTTTTCCCTCCCTCCTCTTGACCTGCATCCCCAACACACACACACACACACACTCCCTTCTCAGACCTGTGACTGCAAAGATAGTGAATTCAGTGACTTCCAGGTCTTACCAGAGTAGAGGAGAGGGTTCCTGGTGTCTCAGCACTTTTTTCTGAGTTGTTGAAAGGGGCTCAAGAAGAATGGGGTGGCCGTGATCTGCCCTCTGGCCCCTGGCTCCCAGTGACCTCTGACCAGTCAGGGCCACTCTTATGCACCACCCACTTTGCTTTCCCCTCCCAACTCCTACTCTCTGCTGAGCCAAACTTCAGCCTGGGCCAGGTGCTTCCCTGAGGTTGCCTGAGGTGAAACGGAGTGCGCTCCACAGCAGCCCTGAAACACATGAGTGACCCAGCTGTGCCCCACCGAGGTCTGTGACCTACAGATTCTTAATTCTTCTAGTCCAAGACCAGGGTGAGAATCCCATAGGGGACAACAGGGACCTGGTCTGCATCTTCCAAAGTGTGCAAAAGGCAGAGCCTGAGACAGAGGTAGGGGGATTGATAACGGAGAGACATGCCAGGAAGGGAGAAGCTCGTGGACCTGGCAGATGACAGTGTGAGAGATGTGCAGCCACTCAGTACCTGCCCCGTTTGCAGCACAGAGAGGCTCAAGCCTGCCAGAGGACCCCCAACACTGAGAAGGATACGCAGCATGAGGAGCTCTGAGGAGCACTGGACCCGCAGGTCAGAAGCGCCTGGCAGGAGCTGAGATTTGAGGCATCTTCCTCCTGTGTGTGTGGCTGTGGCTGTAGCTGCTCCCAGCCATTGTGTGAAATAACAACAGCAATAGCTTCCTGCTGCCGTTTGGCTTTGAGTGTGACACCTCCTTAGCCATACAAGTGCCCTGGTACTCTCCAAAAGTGCGCCGGGCAGGGCAACTGTCCTTAGATGGTACAACATTCCAAGTAGAGCTCATGCAACCAACATGGGGCAAAAGCATGGCTTGTTTTTCTAAGCAAAGGTGATATGTTTTGTGACTGCCAAACAATCCTGATACCCGGAGGGCCCCATGTGCAGGGTGTGTCTGCAGCCTTGGACTTGTCCTAGTCCAAAGGCTCTGACTGTGGAACTTACAGATCCCCTTCCCCCTTCCCCAGTGCAATCTTCCCCTGATGAGTCCCCTTTCCCTTCACCCCATGGCCCAACCTGCCAGGCTTCCTCCTTTACCCATTGCTGACCAGGAACTTGGGGGGCACCATGACCCCCAGGCAGGAAGATCTGCCCAACCCCTCCATGGCTCCTGCTTGAATAATCTTACGTGGCTTTGTGGATCACTGAGGAGACATAAGAGGGTACAGAGTAGTCTCACCTAGACCTGGGTTTTCCAAAGGGATCATCAAGGCCACAGGGGCTCACATGCTGTGCACCCATCCTTGATTTTCACCTAAATGGTCACAAACTCAACCCATTCTAGTCTGGGGCTTTTCCATCTCCTGATATGGGGACACCTCACATGGGAGAGCTTCCTGCTGTGGGTGTATCTGCCTTTTACGAGGGACATTGCAGCAGTGCTGTAACAAGCAATAAGCATCAGTGTCACGGTAAGTTACATGGCCAAAGATGCCATCTGGAAAGGAATTCTACAAAGGTGGAATTCATAGCATAGCATATTACCAGAAGTAGGAGTGCACCTTTGGACTTGGAAAAAAATGTTGTTAAACTGCCCTGTCTGGTGTGTCTGAATGGCTGCCTCCCTGGCCTCAGCTGCACCAGATGTCATCAGACATGCTGATGCAAGTGCATGGGTGGAGGGGGAAGGGAGCATTAGCTCTCCAGGATGTTTGGGCTGTTTAACATTTTTGTATGGAATCTGGACCTTTTTGCCACATTCCACAGAGGAAAGACTTGGTAACAATCAACTGCTTCCTTCCTTCCTTCCTTCCTCCCTTCCTTCCTTCCTTCCTTCTTTTCTGGCCTGAGTCACAGTGGAGACCAGGGAGACCAGGGAGACCAGGGAGACCAGGGTTCTTATGGTTAGGTTACACTCATTGCACATTGCATGGAAGATACTTTCTTTGTCATGCCACCTTGAGTGTGAGATCCCTGAGGACAGGGGATTTTCACATTTTCAGTCAGTTTTCACAGTCTTCCCAGGAACCCATAGTCATGGCAGGGTTAGTGCAAAGGCTGTTCCTATCCCATCACCATATGAGGCCCTTTGCTTGAGCTCCTAGAGCTGAATGTTGGTTCCAAGCCACAAGGAGCCTGAGAGAGCCTGGGTGGATAAGCAAAGGCTAAGACCAGGGATAGCAGTGATGGGACAGTTGGAGAGTGTGACAACCAGTATGTGTATCAAGTCAGTGTTTGCGTCCCTTGACAACGCTGACTGAGGATGACGACGAGGCAACATCCGTAGTAAGGGAGACAGCTGACTAGAAAGATCCAGCCCTGATGTGCATCTCTCTGCCCACAGCTCAGCACTCTACCAGCCCCATCGTGACTAGGTGCAGGACAGCCCATCCACATGAATTGTACCAATGTGGGGGTCCACACCTTTCTGGGAATTCCCTTTAGAACCACTGCAGTTTGCACCCCCCGAGGGCCCTGAATCCTTGAGTGGTATGAGAGATGGGACCTCCCACTCACCCTGCCAAGTAAACTCTTGGGAAAGCTAGGGAAATTTAGACCCTGGGGAGGGCTCAGGTGCCCTGAGCTCTGGGCCAGCCTGCAGTGGTTCTGCCATCTAAATCTCACAGCCAGTTTTCCTCTGCATTGGAAGGATTCCCGTGAGAATGCTGAGAATCCAGAGAATGAAGAAACAGTGACAGTCGCCTGGCTCTGGAGTTGGCAGTTGGCCCTAAAGAGAGGAATAGAGACACATTCGTCCTCGGATTTGCATTATGCCAAGTATTCCCTGCCACCAGTGAAGGTGTCTCAAAGAGGTTATGGTTGGTTCCATGAACTTGTAAGAAATTCTGACTCCAGCACCAGATACTGAAGATGCCTGAGGAAGATGGAATGGTGATTTCTTGGAGACCCCACCCTTCACACATAGTATGTCAGCTCACAGAGCCAGGTGCCATTTTCCAAGCTGCACATCCATGTTGTTACAAGTGGAGATTGTAGGAGAGATGAGTTTCCCTAACAGTCTTGGAACAGAGTAAGCCCCACTACTCTTCTTTGGGGAACAAACTTCCATTCCCACCTGTAACACATGTGTAGGCTCCTCCCCTGTTCCAGAACCAGATGGTTATAGAGATAAATGGTGAATGTCAACACCTACAGCCAATGGTCCCCATAGAGACACGTAATGGTTGTCATTCCCCAACCTCGAGAGGAATGGGAAGGCAAGAACCTCATCAACCTTGAGACTTGCCTGGAAACTTGAGCTCCATCCTAGCACCTCTGCCTGAGTGCCTGAATCGACAGAGACTTGAGAGAAAGATCCTATGTGGCAAGGCATCAGAGGGAGCAGAATCCAGAGTGTGGTTTTGCTCACTGCAGAGCCCATGGAATAATTGTCTACCATTGTCACCAGGTGTCTGAAAAGTGGTGGTATAATGAATGCAGGAGCTCTGATAGCATTCAGTCAGACCATGCCTCCCATCCCCATGTTTGAGGGTTGCTTGTACCTCAACATCTACATGCTTGCCCATGCAATGAAGGTTGTAGCCTACCTGTTAAGGTCAGAATATGGCCAACTGGGGGATGGGAAGATATTTCTTTTCCAAGATTAGGTGAGGTGGTGAGGTGGGGATGTGGCTCAGTGGTACATCACTTGCCTAACAATTGTAAGCTCCAAGTTCAAGCCTGAGAAACACACATACAGACATAGACATACACACACACACACACACACACACACACACACACACACACACACACACGCTGAAAGATAAAATAGATTAGAAGGCACAGAACAAGCCTGGACCCTGCTGCAGTGTGTACCCTGATGAATGGCCTATCTCTGGGGGATCCAAGAAACTTCTCACCCTGGATATTGGGTCCTGAGCCCCTTGTTGCTGCCAAAAATCAGAGATTTGTGTCCAAGATAATCTCCCTTGTGAGATCACCCAAGACCTCAACCATGATTAATATATTTATCTGTTGGGTTAATAAGGTTAGGTAATGCTTCTGATTAATATTCATATGGGACAATTCACACAAACACCTTTTCTTTCCACTTTAAAAAGGTCAGAGAATAGAGGCAGGCTTGTTTTCATGGGGTGGACAGTAAGTAAAGAGCCCTGGTCTACCTGATTTACTACAGGTCCAACCTTGGCCTAGGTGATGAGGTTTTACTGGACTTCTGTCTATGCTCATCTACAGTGAGCCAAAGGAATTGATAATGTATCAGTAGATCAGTGGGTTTGGGCTGGGTGAGACCCATGTGGCATCTGTCTTGATTTTTCCAGGTAATGATAAGAATCCACAGCGGTATGCTGGTTCTAGGCATGGCTTCTGTGTATGACAGATCCATACTGGCAGCCTCTGAGAACAGAGTGGAGGTCACTGTCTAGTATGCCTGGGTGTCCTTCTTCAGGTAATCCTGGGGCTGGGCTGAGAAATGGAAACTGAGCAGAGTCGGAACAGGCCTGCAAACCCTATCCCTGCTACTTCTCCAGCACACCCCTGGCAACTGAGATTACCTGGACCACATGGCTGCCCTATGCTGGGTACAACAGAATATCTTCTACTTTGGGGGCAACTCTGACCATATTACCATTTTTGGAGCATCTGCAGGTTTTACAAATGTGTCCTTACATGTCATCTCCCCCATGTCCTGAGGACTATTCCACGGTGCCATCATGCAGAGTAGAGCAGCCCTGCTGTCCAGCCTCATCTCCAGTTCATCTGAGGTCACCTCCACAGTGAATGCCTTCAACTTCCCCAGCCCAGGCTGCCTCCCTCTCCTCTCACCCTTCACCCTAAAAGCCTCTGGTCCTCTGTCTGTTCAGTGGGGACAATAGGCAGTCAAAGTACCTTGGAAACAACAGCCTGGGAATTACTGAGGTCCTCAAGGATCAGAATCCACACACCTCTGCTTCACAGAGGCTGAATATATTTTGTGACTGACAAAGCTGTACCCTAGGGCACCCATCATGGGCTGAACCATGTGAACAGGTGGGATGGACCCTCTGGTTGGGGACCTCTGGCAACAAAGAAGTTGGAACATTTTCACACAGTGCTGTGTAACAGTCCACATAGAGAATCCTTAGAAATTTGAAGGTTATTTGTACTTAACTTGAGCCTTGAGCACACCACTTCTTTGCCTGAGAAAATGAACCAGCTCTTCACCAGTGTGTTTACAGATGGTGGCCAATCTGTTTGCCTATGAGGAAGTAAACTCAGTGGCCCTGGTGAGATACCCAAGGAGCAAGAGTGAAGAGGAAATGCTGGCTCTAATCCAGGTCAGGCTGAATGTTCTCAGGTGTGGAGGAGGGAACTGGTGGTATGTGGGAGGAAACAGTTCCTACTGCTTTGAACTAATTGCCTCATCTCCATAGCTTGATGTTCTCATAGCCTGGCATGGGAAGTGAGGACCAAAATATGCTAAGCTTAAATATGTTGAAAAGTATGAGGGGGATATTTCTGAGTAGCATCCTGTGATAATTAGAAAACAGTGGAAGTAACACACTGGGCACCAGAGAACGTCTGAAACTTGATCTTGATGCAAAACCTTCAGTGCTCTCTAGACCTTCAAGATCATTGCTTGTGGGGGACTTGACCGAAGAGTAAACTGTTAAACTGAGGGGTAAAAGCCAATGGTTAAACTGCAGACCAAAAGCACACAGGCTCTGTGAGGAGTAAATGATTAAACTGTGGGGCAAAAGCACAAAGATTCTATGAGAAATGAGTGATTACACAACAAAAAGTTTAGATTACTGAACCATGTCATGTCTGGCTATTGTCCTTCCCTTTTCCTCGAGAAAAACTGTCTAGCCTTGAGACAGCTCATTGCCCAAACTTTTTTTCTTCTGCTTTTTTACATTTACACTGATATTCCAATATTCTAGATAAAAGCCAAAGAGTTCTCAGCTTTGAAGATTTTCCTGGGAGTCTCCCTAATGCTGGGTGTTCTCGGTTAGGATAGTCCTTCTCTGTGACTGATCAAAGTCTCACCTCTGAGTAATCATTTATCTCTGTGCCACCATGGTTGTACACTGCAACAATTGCTGGTATGATGGATGGGAATTTCCTGCCCAGAAATCCCCAGGAGCTGCTGGCCTCTGCTGATTTTCAGCCTGTTACCAGCATCATTGGTGTCAACAATGATGAGTGTGGCTGGAGCCTCCCCATAGTGAGGCCCAGTTGTCTGAGAGTGTAACCAGTGCAGGGTGGTTCTCAGGGCTACACCAACACAGGCCATACCACACTCAAACTCTTACTATCATTCCAATATCCAGTTCCCGGACTTCAGTGGCACCCAGAAAGAAATGGACAGAAAGACCACATAGGCCACTCTGCAGAGCATATCAGCATAGATGGTGAGATTCCTGCCCACATAACTGACCTGAGGAACAAAATTTGCACTATTTATGTGTTTGTGAGTGAGACCTTGACCATTTCTTACAATTCTAGTACAATTCCAGGCCCCCATCTCCCTACTCTGAGATACTACCCACCTTTCTTTCCCTAGAGCCTGCCTAACCTGACTCTCCATGCTCCTCTTGGGCTAGATGCTGCATATTGAGTTTGGTGATCTGGTGATGGAAAAATACATGAGACAGTGAGGATAGCCAGACCCTTGAAGCCCAGTTCCAGGAGATGGTTGGAGACTATAAATTCATGGTCTCCACACATTTCAGCATGAGGACATCTGTAACTGAGACCTGACTGCCTAGAGGGCAGCTCAGAGTTGTGAGTCCCAGGTGAGGTCTACAGGATTCAGCTTTGGACCCATGACTTTATCAAGTTTCTGGCATCAGGAATTTGGTGTCCCTCATCTCAGTAAGTCTTCATGGTTAAATCCTAAGCAAAGACATCATTTCTGGAGATATCACAATATCCAATTAAAAAATATACTACAAAGCAATAGGAAAAAAGACAGCATAGTGCTGGCATAAAAAAAGACACATAAATCACAGAAATAAAATAGACAACTATTATGGTTTATATCTAATGTCCCCCAAAGCCTCATGCACTCTTGCTGGGGTTTTTGAAAGGCAAGTAGGTTATGGGGGTGCTGCAGCTCACTTACAATTAGGAGGTGGGGCCTGGTTAGATGCGGGTCACTGGGTGTGTCCTAGAAGGATATTCACCTTATTCTTTCCTTGTCTCTTTGCTTCCTGGATGCCAAGATGTGAGCTTCTTTCCTCTGCCCAGGCCCTTCCGCCATGCCTTTCTGCCTTGGAACCAGCCAACTGTAGTCTAAACACATGAGCCAAAATAAACCTGCCCTCCTTCAAATTGTGAGTGTCGAGTATTACATCTCAGTGACAAGTGACTAAGACAAGGAATCAGAACGCACTCCTAAAGATCTGCGGAGGAGATGACTGAGTCAGGATCAGCCGCCACAAAGGTCTTTCTCAACAGCTCTGCTTCCTTCTTTCTTAAGATATTTAAAGTACAACAAATGTAAAACAGCAACTTCTTTGCCTCATTGTAATTGTCTTTGTTCCACAGCAATAACAAAAAGAGTAATTATTCCAGAGCAATTCGTTCATGAAACGAATGAACAAATACATGAAATTTTATAAATGAAATTTTAAATGGCACTAAGAATTTTCAAGTATTTCTGCTTCAGAAGTAACAATCTAAATCATTAAATATAAAGCAAAGTAATAAAAATCGTTGCTTTTGTTAAAAAAAAAAAAAAAAAAGAAACAAACCCACACAACTACATCCATCTGATTCTTGAAAAAGAAGCCAAAAGCATATGCTGGAGGAATACAGCCTACATAACAAGTGGTGTTGAGGGAATGAATATCCATTCAGGGGGAGACTGGAGCCAGGTCCGTATCTCCCACCCTGTACAAAGATCAAAATTGACCAAAGACTTCGGTTTAAGACCTGAAAATTTGAAACTCTTAGAAGAAAATATAAGGAAAACAGTCAAAGTCATAGGCCCAGCAAAGACTTCCTAAGACTCTAATATCAGAGGAAATAACAGCAATAATCAATAAATGTGACATATATCAACTTTAAGAGCTTCTGTACAGCTCTTAAAGGAAATAATCAACAGAATAAAGAGTCAGCCTATAGAATGGGAGACAATCTTTGCAGGCTACTCTTCCAGTAGAGGATTAATATCCAGAATATAAGGAGAACTTAAAACATTTTACACCCCAAAAGGAACCCAAAGAGCCCAATCATTAAATGTGGGAATGAATTGAACAGATACTTCTCAAAAGAAGTTTAAATTGTTAGTGAGTTTATGAAAATAGTCAACATATTTTGTGGAAATGTAAATCAAAGCTATATTTAGATTCTACTTAACCTCAGTCAGAATGACTATTATCACATGTCTATAATCCCACTTCTCTGAAGCCTGAGGCAAGTTCCAGACCAGCCTGGTAATTTAGTGAGATCCTATCACAAAATTTTAAAATGCTCAGTGCAAAAGGCCTGCGTTCAGTTCCAATTATCATTAAATAAAAAGATGACTGGCTTATGTGGGTCTGATAAGGTTGGGGTCTGAGGTTGAGGTCTAGGCTGGGAGAGGTCTCAGAAGAGCCTAGCTAAAGTTCATTCAAGGATAAAAGCATTAGTATCAATAAATTAATATGATGCCTAAGGATTAAAATAATAAACTAGAAGCCAGTAGGAAACCAAAGCCTCTCCTGGACCTGGAATTGAGATACCTGGAGAAGAACAGCTTAGCAAAGAGAACAAGACCTCTCTTTAGTTTCTCAGGGGAAAGCTAAATATCACCGAGAAACTGAAGACAATATAGGAAAAAGGAAAAAGCAATTTGGAATGCTAACCCCAGTTCCTAGAAGGGAGACTTGTCTCACAAACACCAGGTTGGCCCAGACAGTGCCAGCCACCCCATGGAGGAACAACAGACCATCAGTGCTAACCCCAAGAAAAGATCACAGTCATAGTGAGGTGCAAATACAGTGTGGGGTTTTACACTGCGTGTGACTCCTCCTACATGGCAGGCTAGCTTGGGAGAAGAAATCCACAAACTGCTGGCAAAGATGAGGGGCAGAAAAAGACCTTCTATAAGTTAGCACAGCCCCTGTGGAAATCAATATGGAGGCTCCTCAAAAAACCAAAAGTAGAACTACCACTTGATCCAACTACACCACTCCTTGGCATATGCCCAAAGGAATGAGAGCCAGCATATAACAGGATAGCTGCACACCCGTGTTTACTGGGGCCCAATATGTAACAGCCAAGATGTGGAACCAGACTAGGTGCCCATTAACAGATGAACAGATAAAGGAAATGTGGCATATGCACACAATGGAGTACTATTCAGCCATTAAAAAGAAGAAAACTCTACCATTTGCAAAAAAAAAAAAAATGGAGGGATCTGAAGATCATCATGTTGAGTGAAATAAACCCACACCAGAAAGACAAGTATCACATGCTTTTCCTAATATATGGAAACAGAAAATATAATAAGAAAGTGGAAGGGGGAGTATTACTAGACAAGAGGAAGGGAAAGGGAGGAGGGGAGCAAGGACAGGTAATGGGGGCATGAATATGATCAAATGACATTATATACAGTGAATTTCCCCCCAAAAAATGTTAAACTAGGAGGAGGGGCAAGGAGGTAACGGGGGAGGAGCAAAATATGTTATGTGCATGTCCAAATCTGCCAAAATTAAACATCTATTAATCTGTAAAATTAATATGCACTAATCAAAAGTATGAAAAAAGAGAATTTGATGCCAAAATTTAATACTCAACCCAGCAAAACTGCACTGCATAATCCATTAACACATCTCACAGAGTTGGTTATAATGGGATATTAATTGCATAGCTGAAAACTATTTTTACAATACATTGGAAATCTTTTTTTTTTATTTTCAAAACAAAAGAATACAAATCAGAATAACCCATAAACAGTACAGAAAATACAAAGTTATACAGAATATAGTAGGGAATTAGCACTGGATGTTGTATTACATAATGTTATCTTCACATTAGTTAACACATAAACATTAAAGGAAATTCCTAATTATAGAGAAGGTAGTAGGGAATTAGCACTGGATGCTGTATTCCATAAAGATATCTTTATTTCTGTTAACATAAAATGATTAAGGAAATACAAAATTATATAGAACATAGAAGGGAATTATCTCTGAATGCTAATTTACCTAATGTTACCTTCACATTTGTTACTCTATTATACAGATGGTGGCTCTTTTGATAATTCAAATTTTCTCCTCCCTCATCTCCATTGCTCTACCTCACCAACAGTCATGTATCCTGTGATAATAACTGTACTCCTGGGTTTGTCTATACTTCTGAACTCTCACCTTGGGAAGAGACTTAGCTGCTTCAGACTATACTATAACCTACATGGGTGTATACAAACTGTCATGATTGGGGTGGAAAAGCATCTATGCTCACAGCAGACTGCCCCGTTGCCCCACTACGGAGGGGGGGGTCCAGTCCTCCCACAATGGTGCCATGGGGCCACGCCCACAGCGGCGCCGTGGGGCGCAGGGTTGCCTTGATGCTGGAGACCCTGTCTTCTCCTCCCTCCTTCCGGGCTCCAGTTTTACCGTTTCCCACCCCTTGCAGCTGGACTTTAGGCGAACTTACAATGCTTGGTACCAGGGCTTGAAATCTCCCCGGCCATGTTCACAGTGATAGTCCAGCTTATGAACTGAGTTTAGAGATTAGTTCTAGAATCGAGTTGGAGGATAGAGTATATTGCTGTTTTTCGGACTCCCAGTCTGCTGCTTTTCATCTAACTTGCTATGGGTTCATGCAAGGTTCATATGTGCAAGCTGTAAGCAGATCTTCTTAGTGCTCCTATGAATAGTTTGGGGTGAGTCCTGAAGTCTGTGTATTCGTCCCATTGCTGACAGGAATATGTGATGATTGTACCTGCCGCCGAATCTCTAGGTGTTCACAAAGAAATTTCAGGGTGGGGGTTGAAGCCTGGCACCTCAGCTCATGCTTCCTGCCTGATCCTGGAGTGCGAAGGGCTTAGAGCCACACGATCCACCTCCATACATAGCTCCCACCCACCACCACACTCCATCCCCCGTCGGCTCCTTGGCGGATTCCTCGGGAGCCGCTGCAGCTCTGGCTCCTGAGTCGCCGCCAATGCTCCCCACCACTCTCTGCTCATCCAGCAGAGAGGTGGGGGTGGCCCATTGCCTCGGGGCAGACTCAGAGCCGGGTGTAGTGTGCTTCATATTAGTTGGACTGCTTCCACCCTGTCTTCAGGCGCTGATTAGGGAGGTTGCTGCAAGGTGGGGACTCAGTTTCAGTGGGTGTTGTAACTCCCTGGGTTTGACAACTTCTCCCGTCCACCATTGCCTCTTTTCCTGGTCGCACTCTCTCCTCTCCAGCCCTGGACCATCTCTTGGAACTCCGCTCTCCCCTGGCCGAGCTGGGAGGCTTCCATGAGCGTGGGTCTCCGAAGCTGAAGCTGCGAGTGCCGGAACAAGGGCATGGGTTAAGGGTGTGTGTGATTGGAGCGGTGGCTTCTCCGTCTAGCCTCCCTCCGACTGTGCCATGGCAGTCCTCCGATCCTTTCCCCCAGAAGAGGTCCTGCTTAGTCTTTCTGAGGGTTTCAATTCCAATTTCAGATCTTTCCTGGGTTCAAAGTACCCACCTCTCTCCTTTCTGTCCTTCACATATTGCTGTATTTCTTTGTCTAGGTAGGATTCCTCTGAGAGGTTCTCCCTCTGCTTCCTACCTGGTCACCATCTTGAAGTTCTCCCTGGAAATCAATTCTATAGTCATTCATAGAGTCAAAAAGTCTACCCTTTTACTCCAAAAGACATTTTTGTGGGACATGTTAATCTTAGAAAAGAAATTGTATATTAATAAAACTCAGTAAGCTTCAAAAATCTTAAATAAATAAATGACTATTATCAAAAATACAAGGGGCTGGGGATATAGCTCAGTGGAATAAGCGCTTGCCTAGCAAGCGCAGGGTCCTGAGTTCGATCCCCAGTACCGCAAAAAAAAAAAAAAAAAAAAAATACAAAAAAAAATCAGCGAGGATGGGGGGGTAGGAACACTGCTACACTGCTGGTGTGAATGTAGGTTAGTACAACCACTATGGAAGTCAGCATGAAGGTTCCTCAAAAAACTGAAAACAGAGCTACAATTTGGGGCAGCTATACTACTCAGTATATGCTCCTAAAAATCAAGTTCCACATAGAAGAGGTGATCAAGAACAGTTAACATTTAAACTTTTTAAATGTATTATAGAGACTGGGGATATACCTCAGTGGTACAAGTGCCTGCCTAGCAAGCACAAGGTCCTGAGTTTGATTTCCAGTACCAAAAATAAATAAATTAATTAATTAAAATATATTACAGTTAATGACACATTGCCAAAAACATAGGATAAGTGTATTGGAGGTGAGGAGGTATAGTTTTATTATTCTGAGGGGGGTTAATCATGATGTGTCTTTTACTGTAATGAATTTTTTAATTGAAACATTCACTGTCTTTTTTTATCATACTGAGTTGAACAAATGTTTATAGCAATTTCTGTCAAATGATAATATTGTGGTGTGTTCCTACCCACTTGATCTAGCACCATGCAACTTCTGACTCTTCACCAAAATCAAAATGACCACAAAAGGCAAACGTTTTGAGTGGATTCAGGACATCCAAGCAACCACAACAAAAGTGGACTTCTAGAACTGCTTCAGAAAGTGGTAAGAACAATGGAATAAGTGTGGTCAAAGTGAGAAAAAGTATTCTGAAGATTATTGACAATGTGTCCTCTACTGTAATAAATTTTTCAAACTTAAACATTAATTGTATTTTCTGATGACATTTCGTACTATAGAGATAGCAGCAAACCCACGTGCATTTCACAAGAGCTAAAGCTATAGAACCAGTCTAGGTACCCAACAATGGATAGGCCAGGCATGGTAGTGCACGCCTGTAATCCTAGAACTCAAGTGGCTGAGGTAGGAGGATCGCTGCAAGTTCAATGCCAGCCTGAGCTACAAAGTGAGTTCAAGTCCAGTCTGAACTGCACAGTGAAACTCAGTCTCAAAAAGACAAAAAACGAAAAGGAAAAAAAAGAAGAGAAAAGAAAAGATGGAATTGGAGATCATTGTATTAAATAAAATAAACCTGACTAGGAAAGTAAAAAGTCCTCTCCTATGAAGAGTCTGGGAGGGAGGCAAGGAGGGAAGAAAAGAAGGAGGGAGAGAGGGAGAGGTAGAGAGACAGAAAAAAAGGAAGAGAGAGAGACAGAGACAAAGAGAGTTTTACAGAAAAGTACTAGTAAAGAAAAGGAAGGGAACCAGGAAGGGGTAAGAAAGCTTGAGGGGTCATGAAGGGGGATGATCAAAGTATGTTTTATACAAGTAGAAACATGCCAAATGAAACCCACTGGTCTGTGTAACTAGTATGCACTCATAAAAAGAGTCCTCATGGCTAGTGCAAGGGGCAGACATCTCCCTGTTTGTACAGATGAGGAAATTTAGGAGAGTTGCACTTGATCACTTGCCCTTCCCAGTTCTCCTGCTCTACCCTTGGATTTCCCACTCTACTGTCAAGATTCTACCGTGTCACAATCTCTCCACATCCCCAGCTGCCATGGTTTCTACAAATTTCAGGATTCTCCCAACTTTTTCAAAAATATCAGGCTGCCCCACATGAAGGCTGACCATAACAAGGAGGTTCTCTTTGTCTTCAGATCCTTCTTATGGGAGTGCCCTTCTTATAGTAACCCCATGCACAGGGACAGGCCTCTAGCTGTGTCCCTGAGGAGTGACTGCCCTTACTGTCCAGATGAAGAGGCCAAGGCCCAGAGAGGGTCTAGCATCACAATTCCAGCACTCAAAATGCTAAACTAGGATTACAGTCCAAGCCTTTCTACTCTAGCCTGTGCTCCCTCTTCCAACCATCCCCACCCAGACCATGGTGTCCAGCATGAGTGCACCAAGGAGGTATCTCCAAGACACATTTGTTTCTTGAGTGACTCCCCAGTATCCAAAGGAAAACAGGCTTTCTGTGCCAGAGATGATCCCAGAGTCAATTCAGCTAGACATGCCTTTTTAGTACTGGTCACTAGACCCTTTCTCAGTGACCTGGATGAGGGACCGCTACCTGCTTCTGAGAAAGAGGAAGAAAACTGACCCATTTGTGCCACCACACATGGAAGAGATATTGGTGGCAGGTCCTTCCTTTCCTACAGCAGGAGTCTCTTCCTCATCACCAAGTTCCCATTGGCCAGCTTAGATGCCTGGTCTGATCAAATCAAAGTGCTAAGGTCTGAGTTCTGCTAGACTCAGACTAACCTCTCTTCCTTGCTGGGAGGGCATGTCCACAGGAACCCCAGTGGCAAGGGCCACTTATTACCCCCTTAGATTGAATGTCATCTATCATTAACATTTGAAAAACTGACTCATTCATCTATTTCTGTTTAGAGAGATCACTGGCTCTGTTTTTGTGAGAAGCAGGACAGGGTCTGTCCATTTGCTCTGGAGTCACACCTTTTGGGGGCCGTCCAGGAGAGCCAGGTGGGTACTGAGTGACCATTCTTCTAAAGTTTGCTGCTGATTTCACTAAGTCTGAAGACATCATGAAGGCTGTGCTTTACATAATCATTATAGATCTGCAAAGAAGTCTTCTATAAGATCCGTCTTGGAAGTGGGATTGGGGTTCAGAAAGTCCACATGTGTCTAGTGGAAGAGATTTCAGTTCTCTGGTTTCCTGAGTGTCTCTCCACCCAGGGAACTGCCTTTGCAATCTCCTGACTCTCTGACTGTCACCCACCCTTCTCATCTTGTGACTAATTTTCTTTCTCACTTCATTGTAATCTCTAGATTTTGTTTGGCTCCTCCAATAAAACCTGTTGGACATATTTGCCTCTATGTACAAAGGTGCCAATTTGTGTCTTTGTTCCCCCAAAGTATTTTCTGTCTGACATTAAAAGGCTGTGTCCCTTGGCCCATGCCCAGAAACACTTCTCTCTCCAAATTCATCTCCTCTGACACACTTGCACTCCTTAAATTGATTTGGGGTTAAAAATGTAGATGCCCTCATTATAGCTGCTAGGTTCCAGGTGGCAGACAAGAATGTTAAGCCTGGGCTGAGGCACGCAGCAGAGGTAGAGAACTTTACTGGCATTTAATACTTCCTCTGTTTCCTGAAAGGGTTGTTGAACACTTGCTGCAAACATGGTTATGTATGGTTTTCAGTTCTACAGATGTGTTTTCAGTTCTACAAATGTGTAGAGCACTCTCCTAGTGGTTGATTGTGTCAATTTGAGAAGTTTAGAAACTTAACTAAATCATCTCAGCAATTCTATACTCTAGAGTATGGAGGATCCACCCTAAGGCAAATTGTTGCCTGGATGGTATAAAAGGGAATGGATGAGTGGGACTTCTAGACCTAGTTTGCTGAGGAATCTCCAAACTGATTTCCACAGTGGTTTCACTAGTCTGTATTCCCACCGGCAGTGGAGAAGAGTTCCTATTTCTCCACAGCCTCACCAGCATTTTTTACTGGTTGATTTCTTAATGATAGCCATTCTTACTGGGGTGAGATCAAATCTCAGTGCTGTATTACTTTGCATTTCTTGAATGACTAATGATGTTGAACACTTTCTCATGTATTTATTTGCCATTTGTATTTCTTTGTCTGAGGAGTTGTACTCATCTCAGATGTCGATTTCTGGATTGGGTCTTTGAATTTGAGGGGCTGATGTTTTTTAATTCTTTATGTGTTCTAGATAGAAGACCTTTGTCTGAGGGACAGTCAGCTAAAATTTTTGCCCAATTGGTGGGTTTTCTTTTTACTCTGCTGGTGATTTCTTTAGATGTGCAAAAACTTCTCAGTAGGATGAAATCCCAGTTGTTGATTCTTTGAAGTATTTCCCATGCAGTTTGGCTTTTTTGTTCATGAACTCTCTGCCTAGCCTACATCTTCAAGATTTTTACCTACTTTGTCTTCCAATAGATTTAGTGTTTCTGTTTTAATATTGAGATCTGTGATCCATTTTGACTTTCGTTTGGTGCATGGTGATAGACTTGGGTCTATTTTCAGCCTCTGGCAGGTGGCAAACCAATTTTTCTAGCACCATTTATTAAAGAGGTTATCGTTCTTCCAGACAGGGACTGGGACCATGCCTTGTACCAGTAGGAGGTAGATGGGAGATACTGAATCAACAACTGGTCTTGCTGAGTGGGTAGAGGTCAAGAACCCTTTCCACTGCTCTGTGCTGGTTATTCCAACTCACCTGGAATATGGTTACTCCTAGAAAATGTCAGGAAAGGATTCTTGAGATACTAGGCTCTGGGAGCCCAAGCCCATTGTGGATCATATGAAGAGGCTATGACTAGTTATCAGTGAAGCACTAGAGGCCACCTAAGTTTGAGCCCAAAACACTTTCTCTACCAAGCAGCTGAACTGGTACAGTTGTCTCCTGCTGTCTTCATTCTTTCCTAGAAGGATTCTCCTTTTCTTTTCTCTTTTGAATCTCCTAGATTTGGGCCTGTCTTCTCAGTGGTACCATAGGTCCAGGAGAGGCCTACTATGTCCTCAGCTTTGGAACAAACAGGTATGTTTTGTTGGGAGCACCTGAAGCTGCACCATTGCCTTTCGTGATACCAACTTTGCAAGAGTACAAATAAACACCCCTACTGTTGTTGTGTGGGTCCTCTTGCTTATCAGCTAAGAGGTTGCCTCCACCTAACCCCAGCTTTTGTCTCTTGTCTTTATTTTCTATATCCTCTCACCATTTTCTCCAGGGGAACACCAAGAGACCATCAAGTCCTACAGCTGCTAAATATTTGCCAAGTGCATAAGTTATTGTAACTCCATATTTACAGAAGTGGGCCACAGGGCAGGAGTAGGGTGAACAGGGGTATAATGATTGATTGATAGTGTCAACTTAAGAAGTTTAGAAGCATAACTAAATTGGCTCAGCAATTCTACAACCTAGGGTGTGGAAGACTCTAGGCAGCTTGTCACTCTTGTGTTATATCTGTTTCCCTAGTAAAACCCTGACTGATACAAGGGGCTGGATCCTTATGAAGTGCCACAGTTTCCACTGTGTTCCAATAAGGCAGCCACGACAGAGTAGGGAAGAGTCTGTGGAGACCCTCACACCAGGACTAAATAAGGGTGAGGGACCTTAAAGAGGACCCAATCAATTATGAGTCCTAAAGGCAAGGAGGATCTTTCAAGATGAAGGGTACAGTCACTCCTCACTATCTTTGCTCAAACTGCTCCCTTCAGCCTGATCAAAGGTCTTCTTGCACCTCATGTGGGGGTCCTTCCTCCTTCACCTCCTCAGAGCACCCCTCCCAGGTCCTCCAATTACAGATTTCTGCTCCCTCCTCTCTGCCCCAAATTGCTCACTGGGCTTGTGACTACAAGGAAAGTGGACACAGACTCCAGGCTTGAGGAGAGGGCTCCTGGTATCTCACAGGAACTGCAAAAATCACTCAGTGCATTGGGAGGAAGCCAAAAAGAGCCAGGCAGGGGGAGGAGGCCATGCTCCACTTGCTGACCACTGCCTACCAGCGACCTCTGCTGCTCACTGTGGCTCTCTTGCAGCATTTACTTCTTGGGGCCCCACCCAGAGCCTGCCTAAGTCCAAATTCCAGCATGGGGGAGGACCTGCTCCTGAGCTGCCTGTGCTAAAACACAGAGTGCTGGCAGCAGAGAAGAAAGAGGCCTTGAGCTGACCATGACCATGGAGCTGGACCAGTTTCATGCACAGCTGAACACCGTGGCCTGTGGGCTCCTGCTTCTCCTTGTCCATGGCTGGGGTGAGGCTCCCACAGGGGCAGGGCAACAAAGACTGCGGGCGGGTCTATTAAACTGTTCAGAGGCAGAGCCTGAGACCATGGGAAGGAAGCACCAGGAAGGGAAGATCTGGTCAGATGACATAGGACTGTGCAGGAACCCTGCATCTATCTGACAGGTTCCAAGCACCCAGGGTTTCCCCGGTGAACCACAGAGAGTATGTAGGCTTCCTGAGGACACTGAACCTCGAGGAATGAACTAAGGATCAGTGATTCTTAGGAATGCCTGGCTAGTGGGCTGAGTCAGCAGATGGGGAAGTCAGGATATTCCTTCTATGCTTATGAACATAATACCTTCCTCCTGCCCTTTGGTTCCAAGTGTCATGCTCTTGGCCGGAGGACCTACCTGGCCTCCTCACAGGGGATCCAGACAAGGTTATTTTTCCCTGAGGAGAACAGAAGTCTCCAGGCACTGCATCCTAAAGCAGACCTCAGAGGATCCTGGCTTCTTTTTACCTCAAGCATCTGGTCTGAAGCAAAGGGGTAGCCTAGCCACTGGGGCAAAGGTGACCGCACTCTGTGCCTGCCTGCCATTCGCAATCACTTATTGGAAGTTAGGCCAGTCATGTACCGTGCATGGCCGTATCTTTGATCCTTGATGGCCTCACCTAAAAGGCCCTTACCATGTGGGATCTGCTGGTTTCCTGCCACCCTTTCCCAGTTACTCAGGAGGAGTCTCACTCACCTCTTCCCCATGGCGCAACCCCATGGCCTTCCTTGGGGAAGAAGTCACTAGGATGTTCCAGGCAGGAAGATCTGCCCAGCCTGGCTGATGGCTCCCATTTTAAATAATATTTTGGTTTGAACTCATATTCTTAAAGAATCATCAACAAGCTATAAGAAGGCACAGACTTGGGGTCCACCTTCTTCTGTCCCGCCTGGCTCTCATTTCTCTATAGGGACCACCAAGGATACAGAGTCTACACACAATGTCTGGGAGTTTATCTAAAAATAGATATGTACTTTTGTCCCTAATTTCCACCTAAATGGTCACTTCCTTGCTGGTACCATCCTTTCCTACTTCCTAACACCCCGGTTACCTCACATTTCTGCAAGACAGAGCTTCCTCATACCATCTAATGTAACTATGTCTCTTCATGAACCCAGCACTGCTGATACAAAAGTTCTCTAATTAGGAACATTTTAGTAGATTTTGTCCTTTACTGTAACAAACACAAACATGAGACATCATCAGGCAATGGCTGCAGTGAATTATACCAAGAAAAATTTCATCCAGCAAGAAATTATGTGTAGGTAACATGTTACCAGGAAGAGGAATGTGTTTTTTGTCTTGGAACACATCTTAGTCTGCTTTAAGTTACTACAAGAAGATACCTGATGCTGGATAGTGTATTCAAAATGGATTTATTCAGTTTACAGTTTTAGAAGCTGAAAGTCCATGATCAGATGGCCCTGGTCAGTGGGCTGTGGTGAGAGTCTTCCAACTATGCCACTACATGGCAATGGCATTTCATATAGGAACACGGAGAGACAGCACATGCTGAAAGACCTGGCTCACACTTGAAAAAACTAGCTGGGAATCTTAAGAGAATTATTCCATTCTGTGAGGCCTAATCTACTCTGAAAATAGCATCAATCCCTTCCCAATGACAGTTATGCTTCAGTCACTTCCCACTAAACCCCAGTGCTTAAGGGTCCCACCATCTCAACACCACTCCATGACAGACCAATTGTCCAGCGTATGAACTTTTGGTGAACCAATCATAGTCAAACTATGGCATTCTGTCCCTGCCTCACAAGGTTCATATTCTACTTACAATGCAAAATACATTCATTCCATGCTTACAGTCCCAGAGGCTTATCTCATTCCAGCTGACTCAAAAGTACAAAGTCCCAACTCTCATTGGAAATGCAAGGCAAATTACTTCCAGCTGTGGACTTGTAAATAAAGAACAAGTAATGTGATTTCAAGATACAATGCTAAAACAGACTCTAAACATTTGTATTTTAAAAAGGAGGGATATCCAAGTAGAAAGAGATCACGGGCCCTAAGGAAGTCTCAAATGCAACACGGGAGATCGTAATAAATTAAAACTCCACATCCAGTATCCTGTGCAGGAAGCAGTGAATAGTGGGCCCCCATGGCTTCCAGCAGCTCCACCCTCAGGCCTTGGTTGCAACCCATATGGGTTGCTTTGAGTTGTTATACCAGGCTGCTTGCTGGTGACTTTCCCAGGCTGGTGCTGGCAGCCACACAATTCTGTGGACCCCTCAAGAGGAGTGGTCCCAGCCTTACAGCTTCATTAGGCATTTTAGTGGGGAATCTATTCAGTGGCTCCACCCCAGCAACAGGGCCTCTTAGATTTTCCTTTGAAGTATCAGTTGAAGCGGCTATGCTTCTAAAAGCCTTTCATGTGTGACTGCAAAATTAGTACAACATGGACACCACCAAGGTCTGCAACTTGCTGCATTTGGAGCAGAGTTAGGGCAATGTCTTGGCTTTCTCGAGCTATACCTGAAACAGGTGCAAAGCATTTTTCTGGAAAGCAAGGATTAGAATCTTGGAGCAACCCTAGCCAGTGAGTCTGTGGAGAGCATCTCAAATCTATTTCCTGAACCCATTCTACACCCAAAGATTCTGGGACTGGGAATCTGGAAGATTACTATGATGCCCTCCGGGCTGCTTCCACATTTACTTAATGCATAGAGAGAGCCTGCCTTCTTTCCATCCATAGTCATCTCTTTTGTACCCTCTATATTATCACCAAAGATCTTAATCTTTACATGAGCAGAATGTGAATTTTTCAAAATTTTAATTTCTGCCTCCCTTTACCAATTATTTGTGTAAATCTCTTGAAAATGGCCAAAACTACCCACACAGCTCCTCCTACATTTCACTTCAAAATTTCTCTCTCTAAAGACCCTAGGTTTTCACTGTTAACTATGGCCTTCCCCGGGGCATGGATATGATGTACCTAAGTTCTCTGCAATGGTGTGACAAAAGTGGCCTTTTGTCCAGTTTCCAGCAGAATCGGTCTCAACTGAAGCTTCCTTAGTATGATTATTATCTACATTGCTACCAACATTCTGGTCATGACCACTGTGACTGGTTGTCCTGACCTATCAGTTTCATTGGTTTAAGAAACACCTAGCAGATCAGCAGAGCACACTCCTGTGTGTGTCTGGTTGGGATATGGAGTTGTGGGTTTGGGTACTGTGTGTGGTCCCTGTCTCGCTCCTTTCTAACATCCTTCCCCTGCTCTGCTCCCTGGCTGCCATGAACTGAGCAGCTTTGCTCCACCATAGCTTTCCCCCATGATACTGCTGCCTGGGAGCCAGCTGACCACAGACGACACGCCTCAAAACAGGAGCTAAATCAAACCTTTCCTCCTTTAAATTCTGTGTGTCAGGCATTGCGTCTCAGTGATAGAAGAGCTGACTAGCACAATAACTTAACCAAACTCTACAAATTTCTAGCTTCTTCCTAGTCTCTTTGCTATTTGGCCTTAACCAGAATCACCTATGATGCTTGTTTTGTAGCAATACAGGATTTTCTAAACTGTTCCTCCAAACTCCACCAACTATTGGCTATTATCCAGCTCCAAAGCCACTTTTACATTCTCAAACATCGCTCTCAACAGCCCTACTTTGATACCAATTTTCTGTCTCAGTATATGTTGTGTTGCTATAACAAAATAGCCAACAATGGTTACTATATAAATCAAATAGATTTATTTAGCTCAGAGTTCTGAAGACAGAAATCACATCATCAGGTAGCCCTCTCTGGTCTGCCTCTGTGAGAGCCTCCTAGCTATGTCACAACATAGCAGTGGCAGGACAAAGCAGGTGCACTTGTGGTCACAAGGCTCTCTCACAAAGGAGAAAGCAAGAGACTGGAATGGGGTCAGACTCACTCTTTCATAACATCTCACTCTCATTCTCCAGGGAATTAATCCATCCCCTCTGAGATCTAATCCCTCCAAAGGACCAAAGCTAACCCCTTCACAAAGGCCATCATGACCCTGAAACCTTCTACTAGACTCCACCTCTTCACTGCTCCTCCACACTGACAGCCAAACTTTCAGCACATGAACCTTTGGTAGAAAGACATTAGTAAAATTGCCCTCTCTCTGTCTGGCCTCAGCAGTTGACATCAAACGTGTGGATCCAACATGGATAAGGAAGAAGGAGGACCCTGAGGCTGTTGTGGGTTTTTGTTTGGTTGACTTTTTGTGGCATTTTTTTGCTTGTTTGTTTGTTTGTTTAATTTAAAATTTTAATTGATTCACATTTCTAGAAATACTGTATTTTTAAATAAATCATCAACGGTCAAATACTTTTCTCTCTTCTCAATTTTTTTTGGTACCTGAAATCAAACTGAGGACCTCGTGCTTGCCAGGCAGGTGCTTGTTTGCTTCTAATGGAACCTGGCTCAAACCTACCAAATTCTGCAGAGGCAGAACATGAAGCTATGGACGGGAAAGTAAAAGAGAATTTGGAGCTGGTGAAAGTGACATCAATAGCCTACTATTGTAGGCTGAATTTGTCAGTCTGAATGAACACCTGCCTGCACAGTGAGGCACAGAGAGGGACAGGTCTACCTGAAGGTTGCACAGGACAGAGGTCAGCTTGTCACAGGCAGAAAATATAGTCAACAAACCCAAACTACCATAAACAATTAGTCTAGCACAATCTGATTTATCTAAATTGCATCACTACATGAAGGAAACCCTGGCATCATTATTTGAAGAAAATTCCAGCCATGACATTGATAAATTTTTGTCATATTCAACAGAAAAGAAAGGGAAGATGATGATGATGACCAATGATAGATAGATAGATACATAGGTAGATACTTAGAGTTCCACAATTCTGCAAGTTCTCACTAAAATCAAACATACAGCTGGGCATGGAGGCATATGCCTGTAATCCCACCTGGGAGGATGAGGCAGGAGGATCATTTTAAGTTCAAGGTCAGCCTGGGCTACAAAGTGAGCTCAAGGCCAGCCAGAACTGCATCTCGAGACCCCGTCTCAAAAAAAAAAGAAAAAAAAAAAAAAAAAAA
>PVLD010012258.1:0-27031 GCA_004027595.1 Dinomys branickii | reverse complement strand
GAGAATACTTCAAAGGTTTTTAGTTTGTGAAAAGAGTTCACCATGACAATTTCCCTTTCCCCTTACATGACAACCTCATCCCTGCATATCCACCATGCTACCCTCTGTGCCTGCGGATAAGCTAATTGTGGCCATAACATATGAAGGGGATCATGAGGCAACACCAGAGCAGGGAGTGTGACAGGCAGGAAGCATGTATAACCAGTGTTAGTAGGTCAGGAGCTCTTGACAAAGCTAACCAAGGATGGCAAGAAAGTGGCAAAATCCAGTGTGGGAGGAGCTGACCGGGCAGATCCAATCCTGATAAGCATCTTTCTGCCCGCACAGCCCAGGATTCTGTCAGCCCCATCAGGACCACACTCATAGGGAAGGTGCGTGGCAACCTCGTCCATGTTAAGGACGCTAACATGGGGGTCCACACCTTCCTGGGAATACCCTTCGCCAAGCCACCTGTAGGACCGCTGCGGTTTGCACCCCCTGAGGCCCCTGAGCCCTGGAGTGGTGTGAGGGATGCGATCTCCTGCCCTGCCATGTAAGCTCTCTGGGGAACTGGGGAAACTCAGGCCTGGGGGAGGCAGCGGGTGCTCTGAGCTCTGGGCCAAGTTACAGTGGTTCTTACACCTCAACCCTTCAACCAGTTTTCATCTGTATTGGGGGGATTCCCACAGTGAAGGTGCTGAGGCTCAGAGAAGGGAGAAACTATACCACTCTCCTCACTCAGGGACTGTCATCCAGAGGACATTAGTTCCAAGTGCTCAAGAGTGGAGCAGAGACATATTTGTCCCCAGATATAGATTATTCCTTGGAGGAAATGTCTCTGGGAGAGATTTCTATTGGCTCTAGGAATCTGTAAGAGCCCCTAACTCTGGCAGCAAATACTGAAGATCCCTGAGGAGGGCAACAGTGGTGGCTTCTAGGGAACCCCACCCTCCACAGTGTCTGTGCCAACTGACAGGACCAGGTACCATTGCCAAAGAAGTGTGCATAAGCTAATGAATGGAGATTCTGTGGGAGTGACGAATTCCTGAAGCAACTGCTGTATGTATCTATGAGAGACTAAGCTCTGTTCATTCATGCAGCACCTGTGTGGGGATTTCTCTCATGTTCCAGGCTCAAGTGGTTACAGGGATAAGCGGGGAATGTCAGTATCTACAGCCAATGGTTTCCATAGAGACTTCTAAAAATAATGACTACCTAGGCTCGGGATGGGTGGAACCTCAAGGCAAAAGCCTGCCCAGTCTGTGACCTGTTATTTTGTGGGCAGGAACTTGAGGAGATGATTCTATATAAGCAGGACATCAGGGAGGGCAGGGAACGAAGACGGATGGGCACAAATTTGGATCCAAGGTCTGATTTTGCCACCAGCTGACTATATGCTATGGTTGGTCACCAGGTGTCTGCAGGACATCACTGCAATGAACACACAGGCTCTGAAGTTATTGAATCTGACCATGACTCCCATCCCTGTGTCTGAAGACTGCTTGTACCTCAACATCTACACACCTGCCCACGCCCATGAAGGTGCCAACCTGCCTGTGAGTGTCAAGTTGTAGTCAGCTGAGAGTGGGAGAAGCTTTGTTCTACAGAAGATTAGAAGGGCTAAGATTAGCCTCAGCCCTGCTACCATGTGGACCCTCCTGATGAGCCTTTCACCATTAGGTCCCAGAAGTCACTCTCACCCAGCTGGTGCCTGGCCCCTTGACTTGGGAATACAGAGCTCTGCCTGCTCCCAGAAATCAGGGGCTATGGCCATTAGATGTACCCAGGATCCATTTAACTATTTCGTGCCTAGGAGACCACGTTGGTACCCAAGGACTGCCCTGTGAGGTCACCAAGACCATAGCCAATAGATTATCTCTTGGCCGAGGGAGAGTGGAGATATCTGATTAATGTTCCTGTGGGACTTTGGGGGAGAGACTCTCCTTCTTCCACGTCAGAGGAGCTCTGGGAGTAATTAAGTAATGATATACAGAGCTGATTCCGAGGATGAGAGGATTTCTTTTCCTGATTGAATACGGCTCACTTACCTACAGCTGAAATTACCTGCTGGGGTTCTGTTTTTTGTGGTTAGCTGTACAAGTTAAATCTATGGGTAGCCCAGGTAGGACTTGGGCTGGGAGGCAGATGGCACTGTTTCGCTCTCCCCAGGTGATGGTGTGGATCCACGGTGGTGCACTAGTTATAGGCACAGCTTCCATGTATGATGGATCCACACTGGCAGCTTCTGGCAATGTGGTGGTGGTCACTATGCAGTACCGCCTTGGTGTCCTGGGCTTCCTCAGGTGAGTCTGGGGCTGGGCTGGGAAAGGGAAACTTGGCACAACCACGACAAGGAAATGATCCCTATCCCTGCCACTTTTCAGCACTGGAGACCAGCACGCCCCCGGCAATTGGGGCTACCTGGACCAAGTGGCCGCCCTACGCTGGGTGCAGCAGAATATCGCCCACTTTGGAGGCAATCCTGACCGTGTCACCATTTTTGGCACATCAGCAGGTGGCACAAGCGTGTCCTCACATGTCTTGTCCCCCATGTCCCGAGGACTCTTCCATGGTGCCATCATGCAGAGTGGGGTGGCTGTACTGCCCAGCCTCATCTCCAGCTCACCTAAAGCCATCTCCACAGTGAGTGCCCTCAACCACCCCAGGCCAGGGTACCCCCTCTCCCCTCACCTTCAGAGCCTCTGGTACTCTGTTCAGTGGGAACAACCAGGACAAACCAGGTCTCTCGGAAACTTTGCCTTCCTGAGGAGCTCAAGGGTCAGAACCCACAAACCTCTGCCTCATAGAACAGAAGTATGTTCTGTGGCCAGAAAAGCTGCACCCTGGAGCCTCCATCATGGACAGAATCATGTAAATATGTGAAAAGTCCCCTCTGGCTGAGACTTCTGAAGGCCAGGGAAGTTAGAGCTATTCCACACTTACAGGAATCTGCTCAGTGTACCCCATGAGGCTATAGAGTACTTGCATGCAGCTAAAGACTTGGACACACTCTTCTCCTTTCCTGGAAGGGCCTTGGACACACTCCTCCCTTTTTCTGAAAAGATGAGCCAGCCACTACTTGCCTCTTTACAGAAGGTGGCCAACCTGTCTGCCTGTGGGCAGCTGGACTCAGAGGCCCTGGTGCGGTGCCTGAGGAGCAAGAGTGAAGAGGAAATGCTGGCTGTTACCAAGGTAGAGCTGAATGGTCATGAGTGCAATGAAATGGGGATGATACAGTAAGATCTGTTGCTGTTCACCCCCCTGGGACAGTTTCTTTGTTGATGTCCCAGAATCCTGAAGTGGAAATGGAGGTCAGTGTGTTAAGCCTACAGTAGGATCTCTTGGGGTTGGTGTGAACATCCTTAGAAAAGAATAAAAGGCTACTAACATGCACCAAAAAAATATCTGAGAGCAGACTTTGATCCCTAACTTCCCCTCTTCAGGCCTTCAAGATCATGCCTGGTGTAGTAGATGGGGCCTTCCTGCCCAGACACCCACAGGAGCTGCTGGCTTCTGCTGATTTTCAACCTGTCCCCAGCATCATTGGTGTCAACAGTGATGAATATGGCTCTCTCATCCCCTTGGTGAGGCCCAGTTCCAAGTCCTTGGTGTCTGGGGAGCCTCTATAGGAACTCCAGACCAATCTGAACCACGGCACAAACTCTCTCCCTGCCACCCAGATTGTGGGACCCACCAATACCCAAAAGGAAACTGACAGAGAAACCGTGCGGAATGCTCTCCAGATGAGGTTAACACAAATGGTGAGGCTCCTGGGATAGGACAAAAACTGAAGAAGGACACCCCCAGATATCCTGCCCACACAGTAACATGAACAAAGGTTGGGTGCAAGGGATGGGTCACTCCAGAGCTTGACCAGTTCTATTCCCGCTCCTACCCCAAGCCCCCCATCTCCCTGCCCTAAGATTACTGTCTCCCTGCCTTTGACCCTGCCTAACCTGACTCTGGGCCAGATGTTACCTGCTGGGCTTGGGGACCTGTTGATGGAAGAATACATGAGTGACAGTGAGGACTCCCAGATCCTCCGAGCCCAATTCCAGGACATGATGGAGGATTTCATGTTCGTGATCCCTGCACTCCAAGTAGCACTTTTTCAGTGTGAGTATATCTGAAATTAAAGCCAGACTGCCTTGAGGGCAGCTGAATGGTAGATCTCCAATAACATCTGAAGTGTCCAGTTCCCTACCCATGTGTTAATTGTGCTTCTGGTGCCCAGCAATTGATAATCCTCAGATCGTTAAATTTTCATGGCTAGTGTAAGAGATAAGCATCACTCCCATTTTACAGATGAAGAAACTGAGGTTAGTGATATCCAGTGCTTTGCCACAGTTAGGAAAGCCACAGCCATGACTTAACCAAGCTCTCCCTTTGGCCCTGTCCCAGCCTGGGGCTCCCTGCCTCACACTGCAGACTCCAGAAAGCCTCAGATCTAGCTATGTTTTCAACAAGGGTGAGGTAGAAGAGCTCAAGTAAGGAGTCAACACGTTTCAACTTGTCCCTGACCTCAGGTTCCCATGCCCCTGTTTACCTCTATGAGTTCCAGCATCGACCCAGCTTTTTCAAAGACATCAGGCCACCCCACGTGAAGGCAGATCATGGCGATGAGAGTCTCTTTGTCTTCAGATCCTTTTTCTCAGGCTACCGAGGTGAGACTTCCTTAATCTTCAGGAGCAGAGATGGATCTCTGGAGGGGCTCCTTGCAACGGCTGTTCTCACTGTCTACATCAGTAGTGGCGAACCTATGGCACACATGGTATTTGTTTTTCTTTTAAGAAAGAAGTTGCTAATGCATGCATTTTTTTTTTAAACGAAAACATCAGTACTCAGGTTTAATTGCAGCATTGGCACTTTGTGGTAAATAAGAGGATTTGGGTTTGCAGTCAAATGGAACACTGAGCACTGAGCACTCATCTCTAAAAGTTCGCCATCACTGGTCTAGATAACAAAACTGAGGCTTATGGAGGGTGGGGTCAGTATCCACCATCTTGCAGCTCAACAGCCTGTTTTGAGAGATTAGAATCTCAGCCCTTCCACTCCAACCTGAGCTCCCTCCACCTGCCCCTACCCTGACCATGCATACAGATGGGTGCATGGAGAGAGGGAGAGTGTTTAGAAGGCATAATTGTTTCTCAAATGATTTCCCAGTGACAGAAGAAAGGAACCTTCTGGAACCAGCCTAAAGTTGATTCAACTGGAGGCTGGGATGAGTAAGGGCAGGTTGGACAAGGAGATGGCTTGGCTCCTGAGAAGGGCTGGGAGGGAAGGGCTCAGGCCTGGGGTTCAGGGTCAGGCTGCAGCTGCGTGGTGAATGTGGCACATGAATGGGTAGTAGGATGGGAGATGAGCAGGGCCTAGGTTGCTGTCTTCTTCTTCTCTGAAGTTAACTTCACTGAGGAGGAGGAGCTGCTGAGCAGGAAGATGATGAAGTATTGGGCCAACTTTGCTCGGAATGGGTGAGACAATGCACCTACTGCAACTTTCCCATGGCGTATGAACCCATCAGGTGCTCCTCTTGTCCGTGGTGACCTCACTGACGTAGATGTGTCTTTAATCACACGATAACGGCCTCTCAACTCCAGGTCCTACACGGACATGGGCAGAGAGGAACCTTGTGGGTACCAGTCATTCATCCCTCTCCCAAGGACCTGAAAGATGGGCCAAAGTACTGTCGTTCAGTCACATCTTGCCCCTGAGAGAGCGGAAGAAAATAGACACTGCTCCGGGAGGGAACACTGGTGGGAGGCCCTTGCTTTCCAAAATCAGGAAATCTCCTCATCACCCAGAGCCCCCTGACTAGCTTGGCATCCTGGTCTGAGCCAAATCAGACCAGTGAGGTCTCAGGACAGCAAGACTCAGTCTGCTCTCCTCCCCTACTTGGAGGGCATGTCCACAGGAACCCAAATGGAAAGGACCTGCCCCGATGGCCTGTGTTTGACCGTGAGGAGCTGTACCTGCAGCTGGACCTCCAGCCTGCTGTGGGCCATGGCTTGAAGGCCCAAAGACTGAAGTTCTGGATGGACACCCTACCCCAGAAAATCCAGGCGCTGAAGGAGGCTGAGGAGAAGCACACAGAGCTGTAGCTCCCTGTCAGGGGAGGGACGGGTGTGAGTGCACGTGGGGTCTGCCTGTAGTGCCACATACCCACCAAAGGCCTCAGGGGGACTTCACAGTCGCATAGCCATTCACTCATTCTTCATTCATCCATTCAGTCAATACTTATGAAAAAAGAACTGTATGGTACTTACTGCCAAGCCTGCTATGGCTCCCTCTTCTTACATGCACTCAGTACGTTCCCCAGGGAGCTATGGATGGGTGAGCTCCTGTGGACACCCTCCTTCCTCCACAACCCGCTGGGCCTGCCCTTCTCTCCACCCAGTCTGTCTTTCCCCTCTCAGCCCTAAGCTCTCTCCACGTTGAGAAATACAGTTTGGCAAGTTTTCCCTGGGTGTCAGAATCCCACATCCACCTCTTGGCAGGTCCCCTATGTTCTCAGATTTGTACAAGGTACAATAGAAAACCAGGTGCCCCAGTGTCCTATTCTCTTCAGGATGCAGTAACAAAAGCACCATGATCTGGTTGGCTAATATACCACAAAAGTTGTTGCTGACAGTTCTGAAGTTTAGAAAGTCCATGATCAAGGAGCAAGCTAATTTGGTATCTGGTTAGGACTCGATCTCTGGTTCATAGTTGGTACTTCTTCCCTTTGTGCTCATATCAAAGAAGGGACAAACAAGCTCTCCCAGCCCGAATTTGCAAAAGCATTATATTAACTTACCTCTATTTCTAGAATAAACACTTGAATCTAGTACTTGAAAAGAGAAGAATTTTATTTAGCTCATAGTTTTGAAGGTTGAAAGATCAAGATTGAGTTCTGCCATCTGTTTGCCCTAGACCGCCTCACAACACAGCAGTGCAGCCCAGTGCAGAAGGAGAAAGCTCAAGGGATAGCCTTGCTTTATAACAACCCACACCTATATATCCCATGAGAAGTGCATTAATCCCTGCCAAGAGTAATGACACCAACAACCTCATTATCTCCCGATATTCCTCATGTCCTGAAGATCAACCACCTACCAACACTGCAGACCAAGCCTCTAGCACATGAATCTTTGTGGTCAAATATTATCCACATCATATCAGGCACAAGTCTAAATCTATCATTGGCCTTAGGACAATCCATACATTCTTCTACGTCCCAAAAGGTAACTGGCTCCACTCTGTGAGAAGCAGGACTAGACATGTGTATTGGCCTCTGGAACCTGGGCCAGTAAGTATATGGTTCCTCAGCAATCTGTCTCCTCATGTTTATCCCTAGACTCTGGTCTGCGTGATCATTTCACAGTGTGATAGGGTTTATCTGTGAGATCTTGGAAGCTGGATTGGGAAGTCAAGAAGATGCAAACACATCTATAGATGATGTTCCTGTCCCTGACTCCCTGAAGGCTTTTCTACTAGGGAGGTGTCTTCCTTTCAGAATTCCCCTGGCAACCTCCTGAGCCCCTGCCCATCCCCACTGACCCTGGTGTCCACACAATTCATATTCCTTCTCACCTCATTGTTGTTCTTAAACTTTTCTCCCTCCTCCTCTTTAAAAAAAACCTCTCATATTTTATCTAATTGTACATTGTACTCAATTTGCCTCTTTGCTTCCCCAAAGAATTTTTCTGTCTGTCCAAGAGACCCTAAGATTCCCCTCCATTCCCTGCATCTGACCAATTTGCCCTCCTGGAGCACCAGTTTTCCCAAGGGGACAGCCCTCCTTCCTTCATCCAACTACAGAGCATTATGAATTTCAGAGTAAAAGATGAAAATTCCCATGTTGCCTACCAGCAGACAAACAAGGATACCATTAAACATGGACCACCAACTCGGCACAGAGAATTTTTTCCTTTTAGTGAGTAAATGATTGTACAGTTTGCATCCCTGCCAGCCATACATGAGGACACGAGTTACTCTGTACCTTCAACAAGACTCGGACTTATGAGTCTTAAATCTGATTACACTGAATAGATGTGTAATGAGATCTCTTTGCAGATGTTTCCCTGGGTTTCTAAACTCTGCTCCTATTTTTTTTTCTGCCAATAGTTAGATGGATAGATAGATAGATAGATAGATAGACAAACAGACGGACAGACAGATATGCTCCTAAGACCCTTCTTTCCTTCCTTCTGTATTCAATTTGGTCAACAAAAATCCCAGGGGCCTCCCAAAATGGTACACTAGTAGCAGAGGACATAGGGTACTGTTGCTACCACATCCTTTAACTATTTATCAAGTTCCTGCAGCAAGCATGTCTCTGTTTTCAGTTCTTCAGATGCACTATATTTCCCCAGAGTGGGTTCCCAGGATATTTCATAAACATTCCATAATAACTTTTTTTAGTGCTGGGTATTAAACCTGGGATGTCATGTACACTAGGCAAGTGCTCTGCCACTGAGGGGACCCTTGCATCCCCGTGTGGAACAATTTACACACAATTAAACACTTTTAGATTTACAGTTTAATAACTCTGAGAAACCACCACATCAACTTTTAGAATACTTCTTTCACTCCAAAAACTTCCCTCATACCCCTTGGCAGCCAACTGTGGCCCTCCACAGTGCCTCCCTGGCAACCAGTTAGCTATTTTCTGTTGCTATACTTTGCTTTTTCTGTAACATCATACAAAAGAAATCTTGTGATTGGCTCAGTCCCTTTGCATAATGTCTTCGAGTTTCAAGTGATGTTTCATTCCCTTTATTCCAGTGTGGCATTCCATGTACAGGTACACCACACGTACCTACTCTCTAGCTGATACACAATTTTTTTTCAATACGGGGGATTGAACCCAGGGCCACTGCACTGAGCTACATCATCAGTCCTTTTTGTCTTCTATTTTGAGCCAAGGATTCACTAAGTTGCCCAGGCTAAGCTTGAACTTGTGATCCTTCTGTTTTATCTTCCCAGGGTGCTGGAACTACAAGTGTGCACTACCATACCCAGATCTTGGCTGCTTTTTAATAAAGCTCTGAACACTTCCAGACATTTTTTTTTTTTTGCAGACACATGCTTCTATTTTTTTGAGGCAAAGACCTAAGAAGGAAATTGCTAAGTTTTTTGATATGTATGTGTATCTTTTAAGGAAAATGTCAAACTATCTTCCAAAATGACTATGTAATTTGAATCCCCACCAACCATACATGAGGATGAGTTATTCCCTACCTTCAATAAAACTTGAGCTTATAGGTCTTAAATCAATCCCACTGAATAGATATGTAATGAGATCTCTTTGCAAATGTTTCCCTGGACTTTAAAACTCTGCTTTCATCTTTTTCTGCAGATAGATAGATAGAAAGATAAATGCACACACACAGATATGCTACTGAAACGTGTCTTTCCTTCTACATTTTTACTATTAACTTAGTCAACAAAAGTGCCAGCAGCCTCCTAAAAATGACACAGTAGTGGTGAGCACAGAGGGACCATCACCCCCAGCAGTGGTGGACAGCAACCCTGGGTTAGGAAGAAGCACTGTGTTATCCAGTTCACGTAAGGAGCTTGGACCACGAGCCTGAGCTGGGAGGAGATGGAGATCTCTCAGCACCAACAGCCTAGAAGTTGATCAGAAGGTCAGAAGAATTAGAGGAAGAGAGAGCATCTGCCCAGGCAGGGGCTGGGACCGTGACTTCAGCCACAGTGCCTTGGAAGACAGACATTGAGTCAACAACAGGCCTTGCTGATCGGGTGAGGGTTACAGAGGGCAGTGGTCTGAGCGCGCCGGTCACACAGACACAGATTAATGCTCATTGCTCCTTCCCTGGCGCTGAGAAGGGACCCGGACAGCTCTGAGTTGTGAGGCCCTGTGGGGCACTGGAATGTAGAGGCCAAGGCCATTTTCAGGGGCACTAAGGCCATCTGAGGTGAGCACGACACCCATTCCTCTAGGTAGTCAGGCTGGGGGGCGCCCCCAGACCCAGGCTGCTTCTCTCCACCACTGCAGGCTCAGGATGCCTCAGAATCTTCTCAACTCCTCTTCCTTCCTTGAGAACTGAAGGCCCAGGAGTTGGCTGTCAGTTCCCCAGCACCAGACCAGCACACCTGAAATTCATGTTTCTATAGTTAATAATTGACTATGAACTTGATCTTGGTCATAGGGTGATGAGAAATGCCAGTCACCTGTGTGTTCTCAAAGGGAAGGGCCTTAAAAGGATCTCAGTGCATGGACAATGGAGAAGAGAGATCTGAAGGGGACCCAGTCAGCCATGAGTCCAGAAGCTAAGCAGGAGCTGTTAGGATGAAGGGCACAGTCACACTACCAGCATTTGCACAAGCTCTTCCCTTCACTCCCACCAAAGATCAATTCCAGCCAGGCATGGTGGTGCACTCCTGTAATCCTAGCACTTGGTAGGCTGAGGCAGGAGGATTACTGTGAGTTTGAGGCTAACCTGAACTACATAAGGAGACTGTTTCCAAAACAAGAAAAGGTCCATTTCATTCCATCCGCCTACATTTCCTCAGCAACCCTCTGAGATTCTCCAATTACAGTCTCTTGTTCCCTCCTCCTTTTGACCTCCAACAATTTCCTCCAACTTGTGGCTGCAAAGTCAGTGGAACATAGTGACTCCAACATTGTTTTTTGGGGGGGGTTTGGGTGGTGGATTGCAGTACTGGGGATCAAACTCAGGACCTTGCACTTGCCAGGTAGGCGCTTATTCCACTGAGCTATATCCCTAGCCCATGACTCCAACTTTGAAGAAATGTTTCCTGATAGAAAGAGTTCCTGAAGCTTGCAAGGGCTTCAAAAGTCACTCAGTGCCTTAGGATGAAGCCAAAGAAGCCAGGGCAGGGGCGAAGCAAGCGTGCCCTGCCTGCTGAGCTCAAGGAAGCCTCTTCCTGTTTGCTGTGGGTCTCCCGCATCAGGCTCTGTTCCCAGGCTTGCTCAACCCCTTCCTGTGGGATTCAAATTCCGGCCTGGGCAAGGTCCTGCTCAAAGGCTGCCTGTGAGTGGAAGGCACAACAAAGCAGCAGCATAGAAACAGGCATGGGAGCAGACCAAGAGGCTGCACCAATTTGTTGCATTTCTGAATATGATAGCCTGGGAGCTCCTGCTTCTCCTTGCCCATGGCCAGAGTAAGTCTTCAGGGGCTAAGAGGAGTCTGGGTCGAATCTGCCAGAGGCAAAGCCTGAGATTGTGGGGGCGGGGAGCGCACACAGGAGACAGGAGCTGGTGGGGATGAGAGATGACGGTGTGGGAAATATGAGCCCATTCAGCACCCCCACCCATGCCAGACACCTGAGATGGGCACTTGAAACATAGAGAGGATCGGGGCTGCCAGAAGACCCCCAACATGGAGTCCAGAGTCAAGAAACAAGAACCATGAGACTGGGCAGGTAAACAAACAGCTTGAGAACAGGGCAGGTGGGAATGGCATTCACCAACTCTGCCTCCTGGGTTTGTGACTGGAACTAGCCCTTCCTATGGATAATAACCACAATACCTTTACACTGTCATTTGTCACACCCTTGGCCAGAGGGGTGCACTGATGTTTCCCAAAGAGAAACTAGGCAAGGTAACTGCTCTGAGAGGAGACAGAAGCCCTTGACACCACACCCCAAAGCTGAACTGAGAAGCCACTGAGTTCCCTTCACCCCATATACCCAACCTGGCACAAGGGGATAGCTTGGCTTCTAGGACAATTATGACTTACTCCCAGCCTGTGAGGTACTCTGGCAGCTCAGCCAGGCAGACTCCAAACCTAGTGGTACCCTTGGCCCTTAATGTTCTCACCTAAGTGTCTCCTAGTGTGAGACCTGATACCTGTAGCTGCCTTTTCTCAAAGTAGTCTGGTCAGGAGGAGCCCACACTCTGTACCCTGTGGCTCATCCCAGAGAGCCTTCTTCCCCACCATTGCTCTGGTTCTGAGAGGGCACCAAGATCTTACAGGCAAGAAAATCTGCTTGGTCATACTGATGGCTACATTTGAAATAGCATTTTGACTTTGGACCCACATTCAGCAAGAGCATAATTATTCATCTGTGGGAACTGGATCAAGGACCCTCCAGCAATACCCAAGTGGGCAGATGCTCAGGCATTTTATATAAAATGACCAAGTACTTGCATATAACCTAAGCATGTGTTCTTTGAAAAAACCCTGAATTATTTACAATATCTAACACCAGGTAAGTGCCATGTAAATAGCTGCTTTACTATTGTTTAGAGAATAAGCAAGAAAAATATTTGTACATAGTCAGTACAAATCCAGGTTATTTTTTCAATGTTCTCCATCTTCATGAGAGATTGAATCAAGGGATACAAGGCTCACTAACATGGAGGAGAACTATAATTCACAAGCCATAGAGGGGTCAGATGGTGAGTACCACCCAGCCTTGGCTCTTTCCCAGGGACCATCAAATTCCCTAGGGCCTTACATACAGTTCCCAGTAACATTTCACTGGTTTTCATATGTTCACAGAATTCACAACCTCAGTTTCCCCTTCCTGAACACAGTCCCCAACCTCATTACTGGACACACACCAGTCTCTTCTGTGTTGGTGGATATGCTAATTCTGGACTTGTCGTTACTAATAGAATCATGAAGGCAATGGTGAAAAGAGAAATAATGTGATAGGCCACAAAGAGTGTGAAAGCCATGTCGGCTTTTTGACAAGACTGATTGAGGATGGCAAGGAGGTGGCAACACCCACAGGTGACTGAGCAAACCCAGTCCTGATGTACATCTCTCTGCCCACAGCCCAGGACTCTGCCAGCCCCATCCAGACCACACTCACAAGGAAGGTGCGGGGCAGCCTCAGCCACGTGAAGGGCACCAATGTGGGGCTCCACACCTTCCTGGGAATTCTCTTTGCCAAGCCACCCATAGGACCACTGCGGTTTGCACCTCCTGAGGCTCCTGAGCTCTGTAGTGGTGTGAGAGATGGGACTTCCTATCCTGCCAGGTAAACTTTCCTGTTTTCTCAGGGATATTCAGGAGCTGGGGAGAGGATGGGTGTTCTGAGCCTGGGTCAGTCTGCAGTAGATCTTTCATCTAAACTCCTCAGATGCTTTTCCTCTATCTTGGGGAATTTCCACGATAAGCATGCTAAGGCTCCAGAGGGTGACAGAAGAATAACAGACACCTCTCCCAGCACTTGGGAGGCTGAGGCAGGAGGATCACTTCAAGCTTGAGGCCAGCCTGGGCTACATAGTGAATTCAAGGACAATCTGAACTACGTAGCAATACCCTGTCTCAAAAAACAACAGCAACAACAAAAGAATAGCAAGTATGTGGCTCAGAGTTTGACACCCAGAAGGTGTTAGTTCCAGGTGTCGAACATAAGAGCAGAAATCTACTTAGCCCTAGATGCAGGTTATGCCATGCATTCTCTGCCACCAGGGGAAATGTCTCTGAGAAAGTTTTAGGTTGGCTCTGAGACCTTGTAAGAGGCCCTGACCCCAGGTGCAGATACTGCAGATGCCTGAGGAGGGCAGCAGTTGTGGCTCCTAGGATATGCCTCCTCCACAGTCACTGTGCCAACCATGGGGGCCCCATGGCATTGGCCAAGGAACAAGTGTTTGTTCTTATAACCGAGAACAGTGATAGAAATGAGGTTCCTGGAGAGTCTAGACTTGGAATGAGGAACATCCAGCTACTTATCTGTGGGAAACTAACCTCCATTCAGATATGCAGCACCTGTGTCAGAGCTCTGCCTCTTCCAGCCCCAAATGGGAAGAAGAATAAGGGATGAACATCAACACCTGCAGCCAGAAGTCTCCATAGAGACTCCTAAGCATCATAATTTCCCAGACTCGGGAGGAAGGGGATCCATGGCCCTCTACTTCCAGAGACCTGTCTGGAAGTCTGGACTCCATCCCAGCTTTTCTATTCTCTTCCTTGTGCCTTGGTGGCTAGGGACTTGAGAGAGGGACCATGTATGAACAGGGCATTGGGAGGAGAAAGGACTGAGGATGATTAGGAACAAATCTGCACCCAAGGTCTGGTTTTTACCACTGCACAACCCCTGAACTAACTGTTGATGCTGTCATCAGGTGTCTACAAAATACTGATAGAATGAGTACATTAGTAGTGAACCTCTTGAATCTGACCCAACCCACCATTCCCACATCTGAAGACTGCCTCTACCTCAACATGTACACACCTGCCCATGCCCATGAGGAATCTCACCTGCCTGTGAGTATCAGGCCATTGTTATCTGGGAGTGGGAAGACATTCATTCCACAAGATTGAAAGGACCAAGATCAGCCTAGGTCCTGCTGTAGTGTGAATCCTGATGAGAAGCCTCTCACTGTCAGATGGGCAGCTGGCCCTTGAACATGGAAACAGAATCTGTGCCCATTGGGTGGACCAGGACTCACACAACTAACGTGCATAGGAGACCCACTTGGTGGCCAAAGACTGCACATTGAGGTCACCAAAGGCCCCAACAAATGATTACCTGTTAAGCAAGTAAGAATGGAGGACACTTAAGATTATGTGAGGATTTCAGGGTAACACTCCTTTTATTTCCACCTCTGAGGAGCTCTAGAAATAATGGAGGTAGGTTTTGAGACACAGAGCTGATTCCAAAAGATAAGAGACATTGTGTTTCTATCCAGCCTAAGTCTGTCACTCATGGCCCAGATCACAGCACCTACTGGAGTTCTGTATATATGGGTACCATCACAGAGCCAACGCAATATGTAGTCTGTAGGTAGCCCATGTGGAGTTTGGTCTAGGTGGGAGACAAAAGGTATCTGTCTCACTCTCTCCCTAGGTAATGGTCTGGATCCATAGTGGTGCACTAGTTACAGGCACAGCTTACAGATATGATGGTTCCATGCCAGCAACCCTCGAGGATGTTGTGGTGGTCACTATCCAGTATCACCTGGGTATTCTGGGCTTCTTCAGGTAAGCCTAGGGCTGGGCTGAGAAATGGAAACTTGGCAGAGCCCCAACAGAAATATAACCGCTGTCCCTGCTACTTCTCAGCCCTAGAGACCAGCATGCCACTGGCAACTGGGACTACCTGGACCAAGTGACTGCCCTACACTGGGTACAGCAGAATATCGCCCACTTTGGAGGCAACCCTGGCCATGTCACCATTCTTGGCCAGCCTGCAGGTGGCACAAGCGTGTCCTCACATGTCTTGTCCCCCATGTCCCAAGGACTCTTCCATGGGGCCATCATGGAGGGTAGGGCGGCCCTTGCACCAGGCACCATCTCCAGCTCACCAGAGGCCCTTTCCACAGTGAGTGCCCTCAACCACCCCAGCCCAGCCTCCCTCCCTCACCCCTCACCTTTGGAGCCTCTTTCCTCTCTATTCAATAGGGACAATAAAGATAATTAAGATGCCCTTGAGGATGTTCCATGGCAGGCAAAGCTACTCCCTAAGGCACCCATCATGCACAGAACCATGTAACAGAAGGAATGTCTCCTCTGGCTGAGACCTCTGAGTATCAAGGAAGTTAAACAATTTCACACCTGTGTTAAACCACAGAGGGTACCCTGTGAGATTAGGGCACAGATGCACCCAGATGGGGTTTTGGGCCCACACCTCTTGCTGCCTGGAAGGATGAACCTATCCCTGCCTGGTCCTTTTACAGGTGGTGGCCAACCTGTCTGCCCGTGAGGAAGTAGACTCAGAGGCTCTGGTGCGGTGCCTGCGGGGCAAGAGTGAAGAAGAAGTTCTGGCTATTACCAAGGTTGGGCTCAGTAGTCTTGGGTGGGGGTAACAGTGTAAGGGGCAAGAAGGCCTGAGTGCCCTTTAGACTTCTGAAAAAGTGTCCTCCTCTCTATGCCTTGACGTTTGATAGTCCTGGGTGTGAACTACAGACTATCCATGTAGTTAGTGTCCAGGCATGAAAACAAGTTAGGGTGTGTATTTGGGGATAAGACAGGAAAACGTATAAGACACCCTGAGGACAGCAGAACTTTTCTAGAACCTGATCTTGCTTCCTGACATTCATTTGCCCTCCAGGCCTTCAAACTGATACCTGCTCTAGTAGATGGGGCCTTCCTGCCCAGACATCCCCAGGAGCTGCTGGCCTCTGCTGATTTTCAACCTGTCCCATGCATCATTGGTGTCAACAATGATGAGAATGGCTGGATCATCCATGGTGAGGTCCATCCTCTGCACCAGGTCTGGGTAACTATGGAAAGATGTTTGGTTTCAAGGCTCTAGGCTCATCTCAACTCAAGATTATTCTCCCACTATCCAGGGCCCTGGCATTATGGACACCCAGAAGGGAATGGACAGAGAGACCATGAAGGCTACTCTGCAGATGTGCCCAGCACTGAAGGTGAGGCTCCTGGTGTCTTGCCCCAGTGGACAGGGAACACCTAGATATTCTAACATGCAGCAGCCATGCCCGTGAGCAAAGACTGAGCTATGTTTTTAGGAGTCACCCCAGAGTTTGATGGTTTCCTGTATTCTCAGCCCCATCTCCCCACCTTGGGGCAACTCTCTGCTGCTCCAGAGCTACATGATGTGAAACTCCCTGATCCCCCTATGCAGATATTGCCTACTGAGTCTATTGACCTTGTGATAGAGCAATGCATGGGGGACAATGAAGACCAAGAGATTCTTCAAGTCCAATTCCAGGAGATGATGGCAGATAACATCTTTGTGACCCCTGCACTCCAAGTAGCACATTTTCAGCATAAATACATCTATTACTGAGGCCTAGATGCCTAGGGGACAGCTCAGAGCTTTGGGTCCCAGGTGAAGTCTCTCATGTCCATCTCCTAACCCACATCTTTATCAAACTCTTAAGGAAAGATTCTCAATGTCTCTCATCTCAGTAAATTATGTCTAGACTCAGAGACTGAGAGCTATCCATTTTACAGTTGAAAAAACTGAGTTAGTAATACTCAGTTACTTGGCCACCACACAGGTAGGAAGGCCAAGGTCATTCCTACATCCCTGTTCTAGCAAGAAGTTCCTAATCCCATTGTCCAGAATCAAACCAGCTTTGGACCTAGGCATCTTCTTAACAAGAATGAAATAGGATAGCTTCCAGGTGAGGGCCCATCACGTCACAGCCTGTCGATGTCCCCAGGTTCCCATGGCCCTGTCTACTTCTATGAGTTCCAGCACCCACCCAACTTCTTCAAGGATATCAGGCTGCCCCATGTGAAGGCCGACCATGGCGATGAGGTTTTCTTTGTCTTTGGATCCTCCTTCTGGGGTAATGGAAGTGAGTCTGCTTGGACCACAGCTGGGTGCCTGAGGGATGACTGTCTTCACTGTCAAGATAAGGAAACTGAGGCTCAGTGAGAAGACAGAAGCAGGTGTCCACCATATTAAAGTTCAGGTTTGTACCAGGATTAGAACCCGAACCCTTCCACTGCAGCCTGTGCTCCTCCCCACCCCAACTACGGTGTACATCATGGGTACAGGGGGTTAAGAGGTGTCTAAACACATATTCATTTGTTGAATGACTTCCCAGTATCAGAAGAAAGAAGGAGCCTTCTGGGGATGGAATGAGCCCCAAGTGAATTCACCTAGAGGCTGGAATGAGTAAGGCTAGGCTGGGAAAGGGGAGGGCCTAGATCCCCAGGTGGGTCAGGAGGGTAGGGACCAGGTCAGGGTCCTAAGTCAGGCTACACCTGAATGTGAAATTGTTACTTGAATGTGCAGTAGGATGAGCAGAATGAGGATCAGTCTAGGACCTGGCCCCTTATCCTCCTCCTCTCTATAGTTGACTTCACTGAAGAAGAGAAGCTGCTGAAGGAGGATGATGAAGTATTGGGCCAACTTCGCTCACAATGGGTGAGAGGATGCCCCCTGCCTCAACCTCCCCAGGGTGTGCATGAGCCCATCAGGTGTTCCTCTTATCTGAGGGGACCTCATTACAATATAGTAAGTCCCCAATTTACAAATAAGTTCAATTCTAGGAGAATTGTTCATAAATCGTATTCATTCATAAGCCAAAAAAGCGAGTCTCATACAGTACACCTGAGAAAGTTCACCAGTCACATATTCCTAAGTCCGGGACTTAATGTATAAGTGTCCTTCATCACATGATAGCACCCTCTCAAGCCAAGGGCAGTCAGATGACACTTGTTGGTACTGGTCACTGGGTCTCATCTTCCAGTGACCCAGAGGGTAGGCTGAAGTGCTGTGGTTCAGTCACACCCTGCCTCTAAGGAGGGAGGACAAAGGAGGTCAAGTTGCCCTATTCCACAGAGAAGGGACACTGGTAGAAGGTCCTTGATTTCCTATATCGGGAAACAAACTTCCTCCACATCACCCAGAAACACCCTTCCCCTCCCCACCACACACACCGCCAGCTACCTGGCCTGACCCAAAACAGGCCTCTGAGGTCTGGGCTCTGCAGTGCTCAGACTGACCTCTCCTCCCATGTTGGGAGGTGTGTCCACAGGAACCCCAGTGGCCATGGCCTGCCCCACTGGCCTGCACTGGACCACAAAGAGCTGTACCTGAAGCTGGACCTCAAGCCTGCTGTGAGCTGTGCCCTGAAGGCCTCCAGGCTGAAGTTCTGGACAGAGACCCTTCCCCAGAAGATCCAGGAGCTAAAGAGGGATGAGGAGAAGCACACAGAGCTGTAGCTCCCTGTGTGGGGAGGGAGGGTGGGACTGAGAGCAAGTGATGTCTGCCTGGAATGTCCTATGCCCACTGAGGCCCTGGCTTAACTCCACGTTCCAACAGCCATTCATCCACTCTTCCTCCAGCCAACCAGCCTATGAAGAACCCATCGCAAATGTTTATTGTGCAGCTTGTCATAGGTCCCCTCTTGTTAGACACACTCACTACATCCCCAGGGAGCTATGGATGGGTGAGTCTTAATGGGCATCCACCTTCTTCCACACCCCGCTGTCTCAGACCCCTCCCAGCTTCTCTCCTTTTCTCTCTGTCCCACACTCTCCTTACTTTGAGAAATGTGCTTTAGCAAGCATTGTAGCACGTGGGTGCCTGCATCCCACATCCACTTCTCAGAAAGACCCCATGTTCTCAGGTCTGTAAGGAACCAAGAGCAATCCGGGCATCAGAAGGCTCAGTATCTTCATCTGTTCAGCATGCTCTCAGTTTTGGAAGCTACAAAATCCAGAAAGTAGCCAAGAAACCTGGGGTCTGGGGAGGGTTTGCTCTGGGCTCTTCTGTGGCATCTTGTCACTATTTCCTCGTATGGCAGAAGGGGTGAACAAGCTCCCTCTGGCCTCCTTTATATGGGCACCAGTTCACTTCTCCCTCCAAAAGTTTCTCTCCTTAATGATGTCACACTTGGGACTTGGATTCTATATGTAAATGTGGAAGTTGTAAACCTTCACACCACCGTTCTCAGGGTTCCCAGATTTTAGCCAGCAAGGCTGCAACTAATAAAAGTGTGAAAGTCTTTGTTCTACCTCTTGTCCTTGAAGATTAAGATCATTTTTCATTAACATGAAATGATCCACCCACCCATCTATCTGTTTCCCAAGAAGGTGAGAGATCCCATTTTGTAAGAATCAAGAGTGAGTTTGGCCCCTGGTCCCTAGAAGCTAGGCCAACAGGGGCATGTCCAGGAGGCCAGTTTCACAGTCTCTTCGGTGTGGGTCTCCTGAGGCTCTTTAACTTGTGGTCTTCAGACACTATGAGGCCTACAATTGCTCACACAATCAGAGCACATCTGTGAAGGATTTGTCTCTGGCGTGTGTCCTAGAAGTGGGACTGGGGAGTCAAGAGCATCCAGGAATTTCTTCTAGCAGAAGAAATTCCTGTCCCCCTAGCTCCTCAAGGGCTTTTCCATCCAGGGAGGTGTCCTCCTGCCTTCCAGAATTCCCTTCACAACCTTCTGACCTCATGACCTTCCCCCACTCACCTTGGGTGTCCAGATGACATTGTTCTTCTCATCTCACTGGCGTCCCTAAACATTTGGCCTCTCTCATGTGTTTTATCTTATTGTGCAAAGGTGTCAAAGTGTACTCAACCCGCCTCTTTGTTTTCTGTCATTCAGAGGAGGTATCATTCATCCCATTGGCCCTGGGAGCCCTTCCATTCCCATCCCTCTGACCAGTTTGTCTCCCTGGGGAGCATTCCCCTTCTTTTCTCCATTGCATTTAGCCTAACCAGGGAGACTCTAGACCCTCTGGTTAAATGATGAATACTCTCTCATTGCCCACTCTGGACACCAGGAGGCAGACAAGGATAACCTTAAACTTGGTCTAACGGACTTTGCACTGGGTACAGGTGGGGTTTTTTTAGGCCCTTTGAACACACATCCACTGAGACAAGAAAGCATTGTAGAGCTCCTGAAGCAGACATGCCTGTATATGGTCTTTTCTTTCCACAGTACAGGGCCTTTCCAATGAACTACATCCTCAGCCTTTTCTTATTCTTTTCTTTTCTTTTCTTTTCTTTTCTTTTCTTTTCTTTTCTTTGAGACAGGATCTCTTTAAATTACTAAATTGCCCAAGCTGGGATGAAATTTGCAGTCTTCCTGCCTCAGTCTCCCAGAATGCTAGAATTACCAGTGTTTGCAATCATGCTCAGCACTGGCATTTGTTTGTTTGTTTCCTTGCTTGCTTATTGAGACAGGGTCTCGCTATGTAGTTCAGGCTGTCCTTGAATTCACTATGGAGCCCAGACTGGCCTCAAACTCACAGTGATCCTCCTACCTCAGCCTCCTGAGTAATGGGATTACAAGAATGCACCACAGGGCTGGAGGTACAGCTCAGTGGGCTAAGTGCTTGCCACTGAGCACTAGGGCCCTGAGTTCGATCCCCGGTCCCGGAAAAAAAAAAAAAAAAAAGAATGCACCACCATGCCCAGCTCCGGCTATTTTCAATAAAGCCGCTGTGCACATTTTCTGACATGTCTTTGTCAGAAGACAAATGAAAGCACATATGCTTTCATTTCCCTGAGTATAAAGATCTAAGAGGAACTGCTGAATCATGTGACTAGAGTGTGTTTGCCTTTTAAGGAGAATGCCAAACTGCCTTCATGACTGTACAATTTGTGTTCCCACTGGTCATACATGAAAGTGCCACTTGACCCATATTCTTACCAACACTTGGATTTAAGTGTCTTAAATCTGATTCTATTGCATGAGCGCGAAGTAGGATCTCATTGCATATGTTTCCCTGGTCTTTTTACCTCTGCTTCCATCTTCTCATTCCCTTCTCTATTTCACTCTGTCTCCTTCTCTCTCCATTTCTCTCTCTCCCTCTCCATATATATACAGATAGATAGATATAGATAGATACTATTCATCATTATATATATATAATGTTAATGTATATTTGTATATATTTTACCCACTCTTACCCATAGGTAAACTGCTGAGGCTATTACCTTCGTTCTACATTTTTACTATTAACTTAGTCAACAAAAGTGCCAGCAGCCTCCTAAAGATGACACAGTAGTGGTGAGCACAGAGGGACCATCACCCCCAGCAGTGGTGGACAGCAGCCCTGGATTAGGAAGAAGCACTGTGTTATTCAGTTCACATAAGGAGCTTGGACCACGAGCCTGAGCTGGGAGGAGATGGAGATCTCTCAGCACCAACAGCCTAGAAGTTGATCAGAAGATCAGAAGAATTAGAGGAAGAGAGAGCATCTGCCCAGGCAGGGGCTGGGACCGTGACTTCAGCCACAGTGCCTTGGATGACAGACATTGAGTCAACAACAGGCCTTGCTGATCGGGTGAGGGTTACAGAGGGCAGTGGTCTGAGCGCGCCGGTCACACAGACACAGATTAATGCTCATTGCTCCTTCCCTGGCGCTGAGAAGGGACCCGGACAGCTCTGAGTTGTGAGGCCCTGTGGGGCACTGGAATGCAGAGGCCAAGGCCATTTTCAGGGACACTAAAGCTGTCTGAGGTGAGCACGACACCCATTCCTCTGGGTAGTCAGGCTGGGGGGCGCCCCAGACCCAGGCTGCTTCTCTCCACCACTGCAGGCTCAGGATGCCTCAGAATCTCCTTGTGACTCCTCTTCCTTCTCTGAGGAAACTGGGATTTGGCTGCCAGTTTTCCAGTGCCAGGCCAGCATGTGTTCAATTTGTTTTTCAGCCAGGTATGCCTCACACCTGTGATCTAAGCACTGAGAGCTGCAAGGTGGGTACCAGCCTGGGCTGCATAGTAAGTTCAAGGTCAGCCTGGACAACATAATGTGATGATCAGAAAATAAGAGAGAGAGAGACAGAGACAGAAGAAGAAGAAAAAGAAGAAAGGGAGATGGAGGAAAGTGGAGGGACAGGAGGGAGGGAGGGGAAGAAGGAAGAGAGAGGAGGGAAAAAGGAAGGAAGATTCATGTTTTTTGAGTTGATAAGTGAGCAAGATTTACCAAATAGTGGAATTTTTGGAACTTGCATAAATGCCACAGTCCCAGGTGCATTCAATAAGAAGGAAAAAGACTGAGCACAAGGAGGCCTTCAGAGGATGTCAGACCATGTACTATTGAGGTTAGGGACCTTGAAGGACACCCAGTAAACTATGAGTCCAGAAAGCAAGGAGGAACTTTCATTATGAAGGGCACCTCTCTACCTTGGCCAAAATCCTTCCCTTCACCCTGATTGAAGGTCGATTCCACTCTCCGTCTGTGGGGATCCCCATCCCGTACCTCCTCAGCAAACCCTCCTGGGTTCCCCAATTAAAGTTTCTATTCTGGCCTTGGGGTACTCAAGACCCTCCTCCAGCCCATGACTGCAAGAACAGTGGACATAAGGGCTCCAGGTTTGGGGAGAGGATTCCTGGTATGTTGGAGATTAGATTCCAAGAAGTCAGAGGTCACAGAGCAGCCATAAGCACAGCCATGCAGAGGTCTCCAGCAGACAGACCATCCACCTCCATCCACCCAAGAAGACCAAACTAATGTATTAGAAACTGGTACTAAAGTGGCGTCCAGATAAAAATCCTGAGAATATAAAGACAAAATTCAAACAAGTAGCTGAGGCATATGAAGTGTTATCAAATGCTAAAAAAAAAAAAAAATAGGACATCTATGACAAATATGGCAAAGAAGGGTTAAATAGTGCAGGAGGAGGAGGTCATTTTGACAGTTGGGAACCCAGATGATGTCTTTAGGGAATTTTTTGGTGAAAGGGATATATTTTCATTCAACTTCTTTGAAGATCAATGTGAGGAATTTTGGGGAACTGAAGTGGCCCCTGAGGAAGTAAAAGCCATGGTGAAGGCTCATTTTTCTTCACCATCAGTATATTTCCTTCCTTTGGAAGTAGGTTTTCTTCATTTAATACAGGATTTACTTCATTTGGGTCACTCACTGTGTTCTCTTCCATGTCATTTGGTGCAAGTAGAATGGGCAACTTCAAATTTCTCTCAACTTCTACTAAAACAGTTAGTGGCAGAAAAATCATTACAAGAAGAAATGTCAAGGCTGGTCAAGAAAGAGCAGAAATTGAAGAAGATGGACTGTTAAAGTCCTTAGTGATAAACAATAATGAGTAACTGCTAACTTGGGAAACAAGTAATTTAGTGAACAAGTTAACAGAAATATTAAACTATAGCAGGCACCATTTAAGGAGTAACAGGAAATAATTTTGAAAACTTCAAACAAACTCAACTTTCAGCATAATTGTACCTAAAGTATTCCTTGGAGCCCCTATTTGTCATAGACTTTTGAGTTTATTATTGAGACCACACATTAGGACCAATTTTGTCTTTAAAATTGTTGTAATCTTTGTATGGACCTTGCTTTTTTTATTAAATGTAATCCAAGGTGAACCTTGACTCTTGAGTAGCACAAGGACAAGATTGTACTCTAACACCAGCGTGGATCTCTTTTTCATCGTGTTTGAAATGTGAGCCAAGTGTTGTCAGCCTGCTCCGAAGCTAACCTTGCCAGGATGAGTCTTCTACAGAGGTAATTTTAATTTTTTTCAGTATTTAGTGATGAAAGATATTAATGCATTAATGATTATCCATTTCTGGTTTAATAAATTTAAGAACTTTTCTAGTTGTGCATGGATGTTAATAACTTGGTAAAACTTTGACAATTCTTTAAATAAGTAATCTTAAGCCCCAGTTTAAAAAAGCTGGTAAACTGTGTCGTTTGCTTTTTTTTTAACCAGTGATAATTGATTTATTAAAACAGTTTCCTAAAAAAATAAAAAATAATAAAACAGTTTCCTTACACATCTGCAAATGGTGACTTCAGCCTCCCCTCCTAGCTCAGTATTGATGGAGGTAATCCTTTTAACAACTCAGGACAGTGCAAATCAGTGAGTTGCTTGTGGATCCTCATCTGGAAATGGTCCCATGTCTTAAAATCTTCACCACAAGGTGTTTTTCTTGTAGTGATTCTCAAAGTCTTAATAAGCATGTGAACAGGTCCTTTCACTTTGAGATTCTTTGCACTTCTGATCAAGTCAGAACACACTTTCTCCGGGGATTTCACCTTGTGGCTGGTGCGGGTAATTCTAATTAGGTGAATCACCACCTCTGGTTCCACAGGTGTCTTTCTGGTATCTTTAAAAGCCGTGGCTATGGAGCAGCCTCTTCAATGACTCATTCCTCTGCAAGAGCAAACAACAGTAAGTTAGGAAAAGGATAGATAGAACAGAAGTCCGTGCACCACAACCATGGCTCCCTCAGAAACACGATGTTTGCTTTAAAAAGAAAGCTAGGCTGGTGGTTCGTGCCTCTGATCCCAGCACTCTGGGAAGCTAAAGTAAGAAGATCACAAATTCAAGCTCAGTCTTGGTGATTTAGTAATTTAGCAAGACCTTGTCTCAAAATAGAAAATTTGAAAAAGAGGCTGTGATGCAATTCAGGGTAACGGCCCTAGATTCAATACAGTACCACCAAAAACAAACAAACCAAAAAAAAAAAAAAATGTTCACAAGTGAATGTATTTGGTGCATTCTTTCCTGAGGGGGTGGCAGGAAAGAAGATGAAATTCAGAAGTGCACTGGGAAGAGAATGGAGATCAGGGCAGAGGGGAGGTAGCCCTGCCTCACCCACTGGTCCTGGCTCCCAGTGACCTGTCCCTGCTCAGTGCATCTCTCCTGCAGACCTACCTTGCCCAGCCCACCCAGTACCCCGCCTGCTCCCTGCTGGGTCCAAACTCCTACAGGGGTGAGGCCCTGCTCCACAGCTGCTTGTCAGCACAGAAACAGACTTGCAGGCCAACTATGAGACTGGACAGATGTTATGTGTGGGTGAATGCAGTGGTCTGTGGGCTCCTGCTTCTCCTTGTCCTCATTCCAGGTGAGATTCCTCCAGGGGACATCAGGGACTGGGGTTACATCTGCCAAATTGCCTGGAAACGGGACCCGAGGCTGAGGGAGGGAAGCATAAAGTAGGGAGGAGCTGGACAGAAGAGAGCACAGGAAATGTGGGCGCACTCAACACCCTGAGCCAGGCACTGGGCTGGGTCCCTGAAGTCCAGGAGGGTCAGAGCTACCAAGGCCACCTGTCCCTAAGTGTACAGCTGAGTAAGGACTGTGAGACATGTGGACTGCTGGGCAAGGCAACAGCCTGGGCACAGGGCAGGTGGGATGGCATTTGGAAGCTTTTCCTCCTTTGTTTATGACCGAAGCTAGTGCTTCCCACTAACAATAAGACCCCACATTGTCATTTGTTCCTGAGAGTGTCACTCCCTTGGCTACAGGGCACCCTGGCACTGCCCACAGGAAAACTAGACAAGGTTACTTGCCTGGGAGAGGCAGAAGCTCCCAGTATTGCATCCCAAAGCTGAACTGAGAAGCCACTAGGTCCCACTCACCTTGTGCACTTTTCTTGGGAAAAAGGCATGGTTTGGCTTCCAGGGCAAAGGTGCCACACTTTGTGCCTGTCAGGCAGTCCCCAGGCCCTTATCAGAAATTTAGGCCAGGCAAGGCCTAAAACTTGAGCATGTCCTTGGCTCTCAGTGCTCGTACTGATAAGGCTCCTAGTCTGATATCTGTGGTGACTTTTTCCTCAATCTAATCTTCTCAGGAAGAGTCTATATTCGCCTCACCCTCATAGCCCAACCCTGAAGGACTTTGTCCTTTACCTGCCATTCCCCCCTCCCCCCTCCACTTGGAGGTCACCAGTACCTTCTAGACAAGAAAATCTGTCAGACCTTGCTGATACTGGTCTTTAAAAATAGTATTTTGCTGTGGGCCCCGCGGCTCCTCCACTGTGCGCCCTGCGGGTGATCCGCAGCAGGCCCCGCGGATGATCCGCTGTGGGCCCCGCGGATGATCCGCTGTGGGCCCCGCGGCTGCACCGCTGTGGGCCCCGTGGCTGCTCCGCAGTGGGCCCCGCGGCTGCTCCGCTGTGGGCCCCGTGGATGATCTGCAGTGGGCCCCGCAGATGCTCCACTCTGGGCCCCGCGGATGCTCCGCAGTGGGCCCCGCGGATGCTCCACTGTGGGCCCCGCGGATGATCCGCAGTGGGCCTCGCGGCTGTGCCGCTGTAGGCCACACGGCTGCCCTGCTGTGGGCCACACAGCTGCTCCTCTGCTGCTCCGCAGTGGGCCCGGCAGCTGCTCCACTGAGGGCCCCGCTCAGGGCACCTCATGGTCTGGACCTGCCCCCACCCTTAGCACAACGACAGGGTGGAGCCAGGCGGTCCACTGTGAGCATATGTGCTTTCCCACCTCCGACCGTGGCAGTTTGTATACACCCATGTATGTTATAGTATAGTCTGAGGCAGCTATATCTCTTCCCAAGGCGAGAGTCCAAGGATATAGATAAACCCAGGAGTACAGTTATTATCACAGGGAAGATGACTGAGTGGTAGGGCAACCGAGACGAGGGAGGAGAAAAATTATATGATCAAATGGGCCATCATCTGTGTAACTGAGTAACAAAGGTGAAGGTAACATTATGTAGGACAGCATCCAGAGCTAATTCCCTTCTATGTTCTCTATAATTCTGTATTTCCTCAGTCGTTTTTGTATTAACAGAAATAAAGATAACTTCATATTATACAGCATCCAGTGCAAATTCCCTACTATCTTCTCTATAATTTGGTATTTCCTTTAATGTTTTTGTGTTAACTAATGTGAAGATAACTATGTAATACAACATCCAGTTCTAATTCCCTACTATATTCTGTATAACTTTGTATTTTCTGTATTGTTTATGGCTTTTCTGGTTCATATGTCTCC
>PVLD010012257.1:0-61246 GCA_004027595.1 Dinomys branickii | reverse complement strand
ATTTCCGCTTCTACTCCCTACCCCAAGACCTGGCCGGGCGAATAAACAGCTCGCCACCCCAGGATTCTTGCAGATAGGCCACTCAGGTGTTCCTCCCTGGGTGGAGCTCCTTCCCCCCTCACAAAACCCGTTGGGGCACCTAAGTAGATCTTCCCATCCGGGAGATCCCGCAGTCCTTAAAGCTGCTTTGATGTCTCTCTCTGGGCTGAGCTTCTTTCTGATTCAGGAAAAACCGGTTAGAGCATGCACTTAACTCACCCTGTGATCGTGCAGACAGGAGTGCCGTTCAGGTGTTTTTCCCTGGATGGAGATTTTCCCCGACTCAGAAATCCCGCCGGCCGGTCGCTGTTGCTTCAGTTTGCACAGCGCTGGCTCCGGGGGTGAGGTTCTGAGTGGGATCCCGGAGCGCTGCCCGGTTTGGCGCAGTTTGTCCCAGTAGGGCGTTCTCTGTCGGGTTCAGGAGCTGAAGCCGTTCTTCCCTCCGCACTCGCTCTCTCGGCTGGTCGTCTTCTTCCCGGAAGTCCTCATTTCTGTCTTCATATTGCTGTATTTCATTGTTTGGGTGGTAATCCTCTGGGAGGTTCTCTCTCTGCTGCCTAACTGGTCGCCATCTTCCCGGAAGTCAATTACTTTTCATTCTCTTTAATTGTTTGATGAACCTTGCATTCTTATATCTGGTAATCTGAGCAACTTCTTTGAAGGCGACAATATGTAAAATAACAAGCATTGTCAATTCCTATCATTTTGTTTTGAAATCCTGTTTCATTTTATTGTTTTTATGCTGCTTTATTTCTGTCTTTGTTGTTATGTTGTTACTGTTTTCTTATTCTCCTTAAAACAGAAATAAGTCACTTTTATCAATATATGCATGCTTATTGGCACAAAAAGCCCAAAAAGAATATGTTAAAATTGTACACCTCAGGGGAGACACCTGCAAAGTAACTCAAAGCATGATCTTCATGCAAAAACTAAGTCTGTCCTATATATGAAAACAAACAAACAAAAAGGAAACAGATATTAGTCACTTTAACAACAACAAACATATAAAAGTACTTCAATCAAAGTTAAACATAGATCCTTAGAGGAAAACTATAAAAACCAATCCTGATGTATAACAGAAGACCTGAATAAATTAAGATATTGAAGTTTGGGGTTGGGAATATTATTTCAAAGGAGCTCTTCTCTACCCCACCTATCATCAAGGGTGGTTCTAAATTCAAACTTTGTAAGAATATGCCTTTGGCCCCTGGAACCAGCTGGGGAATGGGGATCTGGATTCTATGGTCTGAACAGAGTCCCCGGGCCATGTCCTTGATATCTCACTTGGAAGTGGACATACAGGTCAGGTCCACCTAATGTAATTAGCTTTGGAGGGACACAGTTGGCAGCATGTCCTGCACCACATAGATCCGAGCAGCCCCCGCCTAGTACCAGCAGCGCGTGAAGGTAGGTTCTCACTGAGCGAATGCTCTTTGTGGATCTCTGTTCCTCATCTTCCCTTTGAGGAAATTTCTGTTCCTCTTCTCATCCGCACTCCCACAGTCAGGCTTTGGTCTCTCAGAGAATTCAAATTATTTGGCTTTTGGTGCTGAGAAATGCAGGGAAATATAGTGTTGAAAAACATAGCTTTTCCTGCATGGGGAAAAGACAGAAATTTGGGCATTTTAACTTTCCATGCTCTAGGGCCACTTCTCTAATTCTTTTCTCTTTGTTTCACTCAGTTTTGCTTTTTATCCTCAGAGCTGTGGCCTCAAATTTGTACCTTTGTGTAGAAAGATGCATTACCTGTGTTTACTGACTGAATTTGCACCATGCTTGACTTTTATTTGGGGGTTGTCTTAGCAGGGATGTGTGCTTTGTGGTTTGATCTAGTGAGATGACTTTTTCCTGGACAGACATTTTATTCCTTGTTCTTAGACTACCAGGTGGTGTGATATCATCTATGGAAGTACCAATTTCTCAGCCACATCTACAGAAAATTGTCAGTGTTCTGGGGTTCTATTCATTAAAACACTTGTTACCCCCTATCAGACAAAATGGTAGGTGGCTTTGTAGCTGAGCAAGAGGCATCAAATCAGTAGGGCATCCTGGTCCTGGGCTTTTTGACCTGAAGATGTGTTGCACATATGGGGGGAAACCCAATAGGTTCAAAGAAAATAATGTAACTGCTCACAAAGGCTGGAGATGTCCAGCCCTGAAGGGGTTCAGCTCTACTAGGGGACACATGACATGGGAATGAGACAGGATCATAGAACTAGAGCAAGCCCTGCAAGCTTCCCTTGCAGGAACTGACCCAAGGAGAAAATTTAGAAGATTTCTCTGGCCTAAAGGCTCAGGATCCCACAGGGCAACCCTACAGCAGAGCTATCTCCTGAGCACATCTCCTTCCAGGTCTGGGTCTGCCTACCATAAGGCCCCAGATTCAGGAAAGTCAACCTCTAATCCACTACTACTCCACCCCTTTGAGAAGTGGTGCATGCTGACAGTCCTGTTTGGATGCAGGACCTTTTTCAGTTGTGGATATTCAGCAATTCAAAGAAAAACTGGGTAGATTATCTGAGGAACCCAAAAGACTTACAGATGGTATCCACACCTTAAAAAGGGCCTTTAAAGTGACCTGGTAAGGTGACTAGTTTATCTTGGTTTCTTGCTGCAAAGCACTAGACAGGGAAAGAGTTGTAAGAGCTGCAAAGTTGGCCAATGATGCAGCCTCTGCAGCTTCACCCTCTGATAATCATCTACCTGTTGTGGGCTTTTGGTCCCAAGAGGGGCCCAAGTGGGATTATAGCACAGGGGTGCAGAAGTCAAATGAAAGTTACACATCAAGGCCATGTCAGCTGGCATTCAACTACTGATGCCGAAGCCTGTGAACTACAAGTGCAGGTCTACTAGTCAGAGCCTGAGCGAAAACCGAGTTGCTTTTCAGCTGCATCTTGAAAAGACACTCTAAATACACTCAGAGAATGTCAGACATCCTAGGACAGTATTTTATTAGTCAGACAGCTCCAGGTATTCAGAGAAATCTCCAGAAATTCCAACAGGCCCACAATCAGGGATAAGTCAATGGGTCTATATGACTTATTCCATCTTTACTAACCATGATTAAGTGGAAGAAAAGTGAGCGGTAAATGAGGAAAGGAAGCTGGATAGTGCCATGCTTTCCCATAGCTTAAACCCACCACACTAGAGGAAACTAAGGTAATCCAAAGACTGATGGAAGCAAGTGAGAGTTCTTCAAGTGCAGGTGACCAGAACACCGGGCAAAGGAACCCCCTAAAACCACCAGACCTTCACCAGACCAGTCAGGGTTACTACTATCACACCAGTTCCTCTGCAATACACCCATTTCACCAATACTGAAGACTTCAGGAGAGCATCATCAAGTACAAGATTTCAGAGCCAACAAAAAGCAGTGGTGGCTTTTAACCCATTAGTAGCAGATCCACCACCCATTTAGCACAGATCACAGGAGTTTTCTGTCCTTGATTTCAAAGATGCTGTCTTTTCTCTACCCATGGATACCTCCCAGCAGTTGTTTGTCTTCACTTTGTTGTTGTTGCTGTTTTAAAATACTTTCTTGGAATTCTTTTGATAAAAAGTACTGATAGAAAACAAAATAAATGTAGGTGAACCTTTTCTACTTAATACAAAGTGTCTCAAAATTTCCAGCCAACTTTGTGCCCTGACAGCTGTTTATACAGGTTCATATAGACTGTTCATATAGCTTCATACAGAAATGATGTGAGCTCCCAGGAGCTGCCCACCATCAGACCTTTGTCAGCAAAACCCACAGCAACTAAGAAAGGGCTTGCTCGCCCCATGTTGCAGCCCACTAGTGAAAATGAAATTGCGAGAAATGCTACCTAGGAATCTCGGGGACCTCAACAGTCACGGGAAGGGTAGATTCCAAACCTTAGGTTTTTAGTCATCATGTTAGTGTGGAATTTCTGGGAAGGAGTTCCATCCCAAAGGGGCTCCAGAGCTCTTGTGTTGTATTTATGGAGACCCTTACACAAACCTTTCACTCCTTTTTCTGTCATTGAGGTACACAGAGCAGGTAAATGAGTTCACCTCACCCAAGAAGAGACACCAGGAAACAAGGAGGGACCGCAAGCTTCCTATACCTACAAACCAGTGGGTGATGTCAAGTTTCTTTTCACAAAAGAAAACAACAAGTTTGCCGAGCCAGATAAGTGAGCCTACTCTCTTTTTTGTCATGCTTGCTGTCCTTGTCACCGGTGCAGTGTGAATGCTTTTGGATTTTCTTGTTTCTTCTCGGATCCTTCTGAATAACTCAGAAACTGTTTGTAATAGAGTTAATGACCAATGATTACATATACAAAACCTTAAAATTAATCACACCTTTTCCTATCATGTTAGTAAGCCTCAACTAGTAAGAGAAATAGCACAGAAGCTGGCTGACCACTTTTCTAAGACCCATGGAGAACGATTTGAGTCATGAATATCCTGGCCAAATATCTAGAATGTGGGAACTTCATTAGTGTCTTGGACACAGCCTTTATTATTTCTACTTGTAATCTTTTTATTCAGATCTTACATATTTAATCGCTTGCTCAAATTTTTCCTTTGTGGACAGCTATTAAACTACTGGTGATAGCACAAGTCCAAGTTTAACGCCTCCCTCCATGTTCACAGCTTGTCTGGAAACCCTTGGAGGTAGAACTAGCTCCCTTGAACTCATAGTTCTGGTAGGGTGAGAGTTCCTTGATCTGCACCTAAGTGGGAGTAGCAGTCTATTCAGCAGGAAATAGCCATGAAAAATGTACCATCCTCCCTCAGCACCCCTGAAAGATTGTCAGGGACCAAGTCTCTCAAGAGAGACTGGTACAGGTAGACTCATGGGGACTGCGGGATTCACTCCTCTCCACCCGGCTGAGCTAGGCAGCAGCCTAGGGCAGTCCCTCTGTAATCTCTCTCCTCCACTCTGGGTGGCACCCAGGACTGTGCTATATCAGTCCAGACCAAAGCACATGCACCCACCACACAGTAACATGTCCGCCATTAAGAATGTTGTTTTATGGTCCTCCTCCCTGGCAACTTAATGACTTAGTTAGACCCTGTCCCAAAAAAGAAGGAGGGAAGAGGGTGCTGAGGATGTAGAGTCAATGTAAAAGGCCCTGGATTCAGTCCCCTCCCAAAAATGTTATCTTTTTCATAAATGGATTCCATTACTTTTTTATCTTGTTTAAGGTGGTAGGAAGTTTGATTATTCTTAGTTCTTTCATCGTGTGTGTGTGTGTGTGTGTGTGTGTGTGTGTGTGTGTGTTATTAGAGATTGGAACAGATGACAAGGTGGGATCTAAGTTTGGTGGGTCTCAGTTTGAAGAACTTAGTATCAGTTCATACTCCAGACCCAATGCCATTACTGATGGAGAGTTGATGATGGTGAATAATTAAAGCAAACCTCAGTGATGCTGAGAACAATTAGGGAACTTTTCTCAAACTACTAGAAACCTTTGAGTATAGAGTGGGTGTGCAGAAAAGACTTCTTTCCTGCTGCTGATTCTAACCCAGCATCAGAGGAAATGCAGGGTATCAGAGTGGCAAAGTCAGTGGACAGCCATCTGGGACTCTGAGGTCCTGCCTTTCCCACCACTACTGACCTCCAGTGCTCTTGCCGCATCTCCAAATCCTCATACATTGCGTCCTTGTTCTACAGCCATTTTGTAGGTTAAACAGGCCTGTGCATATTCCATCATGTCCAACGCCTGTGTTCTTTCAAGAAGACTCTGTCACTGCACTTTCTTTCCCATTTTACCTTTGCAAAGTGTACGTGTTGGGGCGTGATAATTACAGTAACAACATAACAATGAAAAGCCCACTGGATTGCTATTTACACAAACAGCTTCCCTTCAGATCGACTCAAGGGGAACTATTGGTTATGTAAGTCCTTGTGGATAAGCTCTATGGACTGAAAAGATATTTATATTAACCGAGAATGTTGATACTGCCACTGTTTTGTGAGAAGACGGATGTAAAAGCTTCCATAGCCAAGATCCCTGCACTTCCAGAGCTTACACATTGCATCTCCTCCTCGAGGAGAAAAGGCATGCCTCCCACACACCCTTTCAGAAGGATTGTGCATACATGCATTCATTTAGTAAATGTTTCTTGAATAACTACCACATACCAAATATTAAGGACTCAGTGATGAGTAAAAAGTAAAATTTTTGTTTTCATACATGGGAAGGATAGACATTCCATAAGTAAATGATTAGTCTCTGGACAATTGTCAAGCTGTTTCAAGCACATTAGTCCTTGGGGCCACACATATTACAGTGTCCACTGACTTCTGGATGGTCAAAATTTTATCTCTGGTAAGTTTCTCCACTACTTTCCCTTTATCCTGGGTATCTCTACGCCAAGGTTTTTCTTTGGTACTATATTCAATTCCGGAAATGTCTGCGATTTCATGAGCTTATACCCAAAACAATAGTATACACCCCTAGTATATATAGGCAAAGCCATTTAAACAGAAAAAGATGCAATGACTGGAAAGGAATCAATGCTTAATATTCCAAGAAGAAATAATCTGGGAATGTGTATTATTTACAAAATATGTATGATGTTGTCTAGTTCTATCATAAATATAGACTGACAAAAGTGCAGTAAATATAGCAGCCAGTTCTGCAATTTTTACTACTCACTGTTTAAACTGATAATTCAGGTTTTAACATTTTCACTCTTTAACCTTTTATAGGGCCAACTGGCTAGTAATACATTCATCAAACTTCATGAGGAATCTCATTAGATAGCCAGTTAAATATAATGAATCACACATTCAAGATGTAGGAAACAAACACACATTTTTCAAACAACTTCACTAGAAATGAAGTTGGAAACTTTATTTGGCATCATGGATATAGTGGGTGACATTTTAAGCTTTGAACACAAAAACTAAATCTCTAACTTGATGACTTTTGAAGTGATGGGGTTTCTGTCTGTTTGAGAACTTCTGCTGGGAAGATACATCTTTGCAGAATGAGGAATGAATAAACATTGCTTCGGAAGTAGTATATCTTTTCTTTTTTGTAAGTGTCTTATAAGAACAATAAAAGTAATATTTCTGTCAAGTAAGAGTGAAAGTATTGAATATTATCAACTACTTTGATATTTTATCAAAGGTATGGTGTATATGTGGCGGTTAAAATCTGAGAGTCCTCAATAAAGCTTAGTGAGAAAAACAGAGTAGAAGAGAAATAGTGCACTCTCCATTTGTCTTTTCCTAATGGACTGCATATTTAGAAAAATCTAACTAAGTGTATCTGTAAGGAAAGGTTTATTTAAAAATTCATTTATTTTCACAGTTCTATTGTGAAGGGCAGTCATTTGTTAGAGTATACTTGTATACCATAATCAATGAATTTGCTAACAAACATTCTCTTACAAGTATGATTAGTATACTATATTGAAAAATTGATTGTTTAATTTAATATAGCCTCATAGTTAAATAGTGTATTGACTTCTGTAACAAAATTGATGTAACCAATAGACTGCTGAAGGGTTAAAACAGCAGGGTGAATGTCATTTGGAAGCACAGATTTGTCTCTTTATTTTCCTGAGGCAACTCTTACCTTTGGTATTTTAGCACTTACACCACCAACAATGATCTACAAAAAGACAAGCAGGGGAACTGAGAGAAGAGTCCAACTTCACAAGTACTAAAGAATAATTTTATATCTGCTTAATGAAAGTACCTGGTAATTTTTAATTTTTGTTTCATTTTTATAACTTATTTTCTGTATAGTTTAAAAAATGATGTTTGCAATATAAAGACTTTTGTATTTTAAAGAGAATAACAAAGTAACAGACAAAAAAATAAAGCAAAAGCAATAAAAATGATACAGAGTTTCAAAACAAAATGATAGGGATTAACAGTGGTTGTTATATATTATTATTTTCAACAAAGTTGCTCAAATTATCAGATGTGAGAATGCAAGACTGATCAAACCATTAAAGAGAATAAAAAATAATTTTAACAAAACAAAGATAGAGATAGAGAGGGACAGAGGGAGGGAGGGAAGGAAGGAGGGAGGAGGAGAGGGAGAGGATGAGGAACATAGAGATTATTTTTAAAAGAAAATGAACAACTACGTTCCTACACAGATAAAACAAAAAATAATAGAAATTCTGTAGGTATAGGTGTAAGAGCAAAATCATAGACTAGCAGACTTGTAGGATATTATAGCAAAGTTAGAAATCAATTTGAGGCCGTGATTACAGGCTCCTCCTACTTGTCATGTAGCTAGCTTGCTAAAATCAGTCTTAACTATCTACTTCTCTTTGATAATGCCCTGGGCCAACTCGATTGTGTCCACCTTGTGTTTTCCTTAGTTAGAAAAATATACATGATTTGCAACTTGCTTCAAAGACTTCATGTCTGGGACAGACTGGCCCAGTCAAGGACCCATTTAACTCTACTTGCTCAGCTCACAACTCCCTCCTTTCCAGAATGTTCCTGTCTAATGACAGACATTCCTTTCAAGTAAATCTGCCTGACAACACATGACTTAATTCATATATTCCAGGTAACCAATCATGTAATAAGCTGCTATCAGCTTTGTACTTCCTGCTTGCAAACCTTATTTAAATGGAATTCAAATCTGACTCTGGGCTGGTGATTTGAACCTCTGGGTTCCCCAGCCATCTAGCATAATAAAAGTTACTTTCTAACTCCTTGGTGTAAAGAGTCTTCCATTTGGTTTGGTATCAGTTTTCTGCAACATAGGGAATTGGAACTTTATTTTTGTTTTCTCTCATTTGTAGAGGAAATTTTTCAGTGAAAAGTTTTCACTGAGGTTAGGATAGTCTCTTTGAGGACAGCTTCTTCCTGTTATTCCCTATTTCTTTATCCTTTTGCTTTCTGCTTTCAAGTTTAGATGATTTGCTCCAGTATTAATTTGATTGGGTCAAATATATCACTTCCCTCTTCTTCAAAGTATATTCTATATTTTCTTTCTTTTTTTTTTTTTACTATTTCATCTGTTAATCATCTCAACAACTCTCCTTTAAGTTTTTGAAGTAAGAGCTTCAGCCTTAACTAGAGACAATTTCATATCTGTGGTGTTATAATGAGTAATTGGTTGTTTATTTCTTTTTTACATTCCTACCATAGATATACTCATACTCAGTGAGTGGCAGTGGCAGACATGGCCTTTGACACGCTTTCTTTTCATAGGCTTCAGGGGTTCAGAATCAAAAGTAATGAAACAATTCTTGCAATCAAGACTCTACACTTCCTCAGCTACCACCTTATCTTAATGACAGAGCGTATAGCTGTACATCTTTATTCTTCTCCTCTTCTCCACTTTGTACATTTTTACAGCTGCCTAAAAATAATAAGTAAACCCCAAAATATTTAGGAAGCAAATAAAAAATGAAGGTGAGGAATGGTGTATGTTTTCAACTATATGAAAAAAGTCATTACAATAATATTAGAAATGAATTTATGTTATTCTTACTACAGGTAGAAATTAGAATTTCTAACAGACAAATAAGAGAAATATCTTCAAACCATAGATCCTAATATCTAGGAACTTAGTTTTAAAAAATCTGCCTATGGTTTTCATTTTTCCATTTGGGTTAAAGATGTTGTAGGTTGACCTTACCCATGAGCAGAGAAAGAAAGTGTGTGTGAGATAATTGGTAGGGATTTTTAGACAATTCTTGGGGCCAGGAATAGAGCTCAGTGGCACAACACCTTCTGGCAAGGGTAAGATCCTGAGTTAAATCACTGTAAACAACAAAAAAAAGAAAAGATAATTCTTTATGTTGATAACTGATACCGTAAAAATTACATGAGTGAATTTTAGGCATTATGCTGAGTGAAGAATGCCAGATACAGAGGAAGATATATGACTTCATTTATATAAAGTTTTACAAAAAGCAGAAGTAATCAATGGTAAAATATATTCTCAGAGTGATGAATTTCTGAGTATGAGAGGTACAGTAGGTATGAACTTGGGCAGGAACTTTCTGCAGTTGCACAATGCTCAGTCTTGAAAGAAATCTAGATTGTATCAGTATATGCATTTGTCAAAGCCCATCAAATGTTCCACAGAAGATGTATGCATTTCACTGTGATATGTAAGTTTCATCCTGAAAAATAGGAACATAAAAAGTGTAGAACTTTAGTGAAGTATATCCTTCCTAAATTGTCCAGGGTGAAATATACTAATGTCTGCAGTTCACTATGAAATGTACCCAAAAACCAAGACTGATGGATGTTTAGAGGTAAAGAGAGATATGTGGTTAGGCGGATATAGTAGTAAATAGGAATTATAGAATCTTAGGTGGTGGGGCTATCAGAATCCATTCTATAACCCTTTCAGCTATGCTTGCAATTTTCTCTTAGCAAAAGGTTTGGTGAGGTGAGAGGCAATTTTCTGTCCCTGAACCCAAAAATCTCCCCCAAATTTCGTTGGATCCTCTGAAATGTACCCCTAAATATAAATGTTAGTAGATTATTTCTCAGTACTTTTCTTTTGAAATGCAGACATACATGGGTATGAAAAGTATTGAGTAATTTAAAAAAATATGATCAAGCAACTATTTATACAGTTGGGACTGGTGTTTCCTCTAGTTTTTGAGAGAAATTATATGTGGATTGATTCTGCCTAATTATTAGTGAAAAGTTCTTTTCTGGACTATAAACTACTATAGCCCCCCAATTTAGGCACCAAACATGTAAACTGACAAATGATTCATTAGAAAAAAATGTATCTTATGAGAAGGTGTGTGTGTGTGTGTGTGTGTGTGTGTGTGTGTGTATTAGACACTGAACCTCGGGTATGGCAACAGCTGAGCTACATTTCCAAAAATTCCTATTTTTTTTTTTAATTTGGAAACAGGATCTGGCTTGCTAAGTTGCTCATATAAGATTGAAAGTACAGTCCTCTTGCCTCAGGTTAGTATTATAGGCATGCACCACTGTGTCAAGCTAAGGAGGTTTTTCTTGCTGTTGTTGTTTTAAATTGGTAGCAATTATAGTTACATAATAGCCCAAGGTATTCATTCAGCTATCATTTTCATAGCTCTGCTGTAAACTTATTAGCTTATTACATTTTTAAAGATCAAGCCAGTTAGAATCTCTGAGCTTATAGAAGTGCTGTTATTCTGTCTTCAAAAAGGTCTCTGGTCCAGGTATATGGCCCAGATGCATAATTATCACACTTAGTATTATTAAGTTGTTAGCATCCTATGTTCGGTATGAATTATCACTTAGCCTTTCCACTGGGAAATAAAATATATTTAGACAATGGGAAGTTATCAACACTCATTCTTAAAACTTAGTCCCCAATTTACTTTGCATTTATGTATTAATTTACATATGTGGTGAAATACATGGTCATTGTGTTTCAAACATAACATGGGCTTGAGAAAATCTCATGTAACTGCCTACAAAAGCTAGGTAACATTTCTAAATTCCTTCAACTATCACATAGTCACAGTTTAATTATGAATCATTTGTACTTAAATTGCTGCACAAAGAAAGGTGTTATCTGCATCATGAGAAAAAGTTCTTCAGCATAATTCAGAATAAATCCTGATTGTGCATTGAAAAGCCTGGATGCAGGAAGCAGGAAATGTAAGTGCATATCTCCCTAATGGATGCTCTTCTGGCTACAGCCCACCACCCACTAAACATGCCACCATGGATATGTCATCCCAGGCCTCTCGGCCTCAGGCTTTTTTATTATTTTTTGTAAAATTAATATTTGGAATTTAAGATCCTTCCAGCTAAACTGCACAACTGTGGAAAACAATGTAATACTTTGACCAGAGTTTGCAAAAACAAACATTCTAATATCAAAAGCCTTTTAAATTTTGCACAAAATGCATGACTTTAGGACATACCAAATACTTAGTGTGTATTAAACCCTGGGCCAGCACTTTCCTTGGGTTGTTGCATTTGAAACTTGAATAATCCTGTGAAGAGGGTAAGGACAAAGATACCTAAGGATACCTAAGGAAGACACCTAGGGAAAACCTGAGGGTAAGAAGAAATAGAGTAGCATTTTAAAATAATGTAGCTAATAGGTGGCAGAACCAAAGTTCACAGCCAGGCCCCCCCAAGTCCACAATATTAATCAATAGTAATGGTGGAATTCTGTTCTGAGACTTCAGAACAGTACCAACACGCAGTAACAATATGCCTTGAACAAATCTTTTCCACGGGTCCCTAATCTCCTAATTCATACCCTGGCAGGCTCAACTGGATGGCTTCTTACCCTGTAACAGTCATCTGAATATTTATCGTGTCTCCTCTGAAGTCCTTTTCTGATACTGAAAAGTCATGTTATTTGAAGAGTAACAAAATTCACTTTTCTTACTGTAATAACCCAAGAGTTTTCTGCTAGCTCAAAGTTGGTTATTTATAATGCAGATGAAGAGTAGAAAGATTTGAAAGATATTTGGAAAGCAAAATGTACAGAATTTCTTTACATACGGGGTATGTGAGTAATGGGAAGAAGATCCCACAGTGTCTGACTTTGGTTATTAGTTTTCCTGCTGCTGGAACCAATACTCAACAGCCCCAATTTAAAGGAGGAGAGATTTATTTTGACTGAAAAAAAATTTTTTTTTGGATACGAGGAATCAAACTCAGGACCTTGTGCTTGGCAGGCAGGCGTTTGTGCCGCTGAGCTACATCCCAGGCCTTGACTGACAATTTTAAAGATTTCAAGCCCACATCCGATTGGCTGCAAAGAGCAGGAAGGTGCTGCAAAGATGCCTAGAACTGCACCTCCTCACGGCACATTCACCTGGGAACCTTACGGATTAATCCACTGAGGAGGGCGGCACCCCGTCACCCTGGAGTTTTTAATCCAGTCGAGTTCATGGTTAATATTAACTGGCACACTGGTGCTACGGTTCACAGTCAACTATACATATTTGGCAGTTAAAGGGTAGAGAGACCAGAGTTAATTTAGGGTAGTGCTCGTTTTCAATCTTCCAATTCAATAATGGTCGGAAATAAGATTAACTCCCGCTCTTTCACGTTCAGAAAACAAGTCTTATGTGAAACTACGTTTGCACAGCAAGCTGTGGTCTGACAGGAGTAGAGGACCAAGGGGAGCCTATGAAATAAGAGAAGAGACCTCAGCCCTTTCTTTTCAATCTACAGCTGTGGTAAGGTAGGCTGTCAAAGAGCTCAACCAGAGCCCTGTGCTCTCGGTTCTGGCTCTCAGCTTAGACTCTCCATGACTCGGCCCCAAAGTGTTTTCTGTAGGTTTATGACATTCATCCCCTAAGGTCCTGGTGAGAGAATAGGAGCACGATTTCACAAATGATAAACATATTCCAGGGCTCCCCTTTTCCTTCCCACAGCTCAGACTGTTTCAGATTTCATTTCATAATTTTTTATGTTTTCATGGGGTGATGTGTTGTTGAGACGCATGCAAGAATGAGACAGTTGCCCCTCTTATGACACTGCAAAAGCAGGAAAAAGCTCGTAATAATTATAATGCTGGTGAACCCTCCAAATATCTAGTTCGAGATTTCTTCATAAAACTTCCTATGAGTACATTTCTTCAGTTCCATTCTGTTATCACATCTTTTATTCTATGCAGATGTAATACAAAAACTAACATTCAAACTTCGCAGCTGCCTGTGAAGGGAGGAGGATTTCATTCTGCGTAATGTCACAGCTGCCTTAGTAGCTGCTACAGTAGTTCGCTCTTCCTGAGTTTTAGCAAAACAAAGGTGCAGTACTCGGATCATTGTCTCTTGGTTTTCAAAAGTCACTTTTGATGTTACCTGGGGAATGTTCTTGAATTACACACTGGAGAAGTTGCTGGTGCACAGAGGCTTGAGACTTATGACTACAGACTTCATTGTCTCTAACAGCCAATGAAGCATTAATATTAGTAACTGGAAAGAACACATAATGTTAACATATGCAATGTCACCTGTAGATAGCTCATCCTCTGTGAGATGTATGTAATTTATACTACCTTGTAGGTTTTTGCAATATTCATATGTATAATTCTATTGTTTTTAAAATTTTTCTTTCAGTTGATTCAATACATTTGAAACAATGTAGTTTATGTGAAACATTAATTTTTTTCAAATATGCACTAAGATAATATTTTAATTACTTGTGTTAGCTAGGATTTTTTATTTAAAAATTTTTTCTGTAATCCTAGCACCTGGGAGGCTGAGGTAGGACAATTGCCTGGAGTTCAAGGCCAGCCCGGACTGCATAGTGAGGGCATGTCTCAAAAAAAATCATTAGTACATGCTTCAGTCCTTGCTTGCATACGTAATAATTACACTCCTTGCATGCAGTTGGTACGTATACATGGTACATGTACAGAACACATGAAAGTTCCTGTTTTCACCCCCTCTCCCTCCTTTCTCTGACCCCATGCTCCATCCTTTGAATTCATTGAGATCCAAAAAAATCCACTTCCTTACTTCCTATTATCTACCTTTCATTTTGCTCTTTATTTATATTTTGGATTTCTCAGTATAAGAGACCATGCAACATTTAGGCTCACGTGTCTGAATTATTCCACTTAACATTATGGTGTAATCCATTTCCCTACAGATGACTCAAATTTATGTTTCTTTCTGTCAGAGTATTGCAGATAGCTAAGTTAGGTAGATATTGGTAGGCAGTTAGAAAGGATCCAGGCCCAAGGCACAGAACAGGAATGAGATAAACCAGGCCTGTGATCAAGGGCTGAGGTGATAGAAACTAGGCCACAGTATGGAGACAGGATGGCTAGGCTGCAAGTCTCTCCCAAGATCAACAACAGTCCAAAGCTGTATTATACCTAGTACCATCTGTTTCATGGAGCCAGAACAGCATAAAACATATATTGAAAACCTGAACAAAAGGACCTTCACTTCTAGCCCTTCCAGCAATGCCTTTGCTCTTCATGCTATGTACCCTTGACACATCTTATTATTCTATTAGATCAATGTTAGCCAAATGGCTGTACTTGTAATCCTACAAGTTGGTTACAGTTTGACTCAAAGCAATCTGTGATATGGTATCATTATATAGAAACCACCTAGACAAAGAGCCTCTGTAGTGACCCATTTTCAGGACCTTCTCCTGCTCCTCTCCAGGAGCTTTCCCTCAGTAAACTGCTCCTGTTCTTAACTTCCTTTGTCCTTGGGTCCATTTTCAGTCCCAGGAGACACAAACTCAGCACATCTAACATCAAACAGGGTGGGAGTTTCTTCCCTGTAACGGGAGTAGTACTATATCGGGTGCAATATCTCATGTTTTTTACCCTTTCATCTGTTAATGGGTACCCATGCCACTTTCAAGATTTAGCTATTGTGGGGTTTTTTGGTGGAGGGGTACCAGGAATCAAACTCAGGATCTCACGCTTGTCAGGTAGGTGCTTTTCCTCTGGGCTACATCCCCAGCCTTAGCTATTGTGTTTTGTGCTGCTATAAATGGTCCTCAGTGATCTCTGCCTTCTGATTTTTCTTCCTATGTATAATTCCCTCTCCCTGAATGTGTTTTGGACCTAGTGACTTGATTCTAGTGAAAGAGAAAATAGCAAAAGTAATAAGATGTTATTCCCATGACTGAGCTACAAAAGACTGTGACTTTGATCTTTCTCAACTCTTTTGCCTTCTCAGCCTTTACATTTTAACAAGCTACCATAAAGGAAGAAGCCACATGGAGAAAAAAACCCTGAAGACAGTCCATAGCTAGTGCGGCAGTGAATACACCCAACAACCACAGGGTTAAATTCAGAAGCAGGTTATTCTCTTGCCTAGCGCTGAAATTGTAACTCCCCAAACCTTGGAGCCACAGAAGCAGAAGGCCAGCTAAACCACACTCAGATTTCTGATTCGCATAAATTGTGAGATGTAATTGCCATGGCTTTAAACCTCTACACTGAGGGATACTGATGCAACACAATGTAATTAGTATGTTAATAAATTAAAATTTTCTAGGCGCATACTGTATTGGTTCATTTTAACAATGGATAAAACATACTTGTTAGGATTTCAGTCCTTAAAGCCACAATTCTTCAATTCAAAAGGCATCTCTGACAGTTCACTCTGAACTTCAGTTTTGCCAGTTGCATACAAGAATAATACTAGAATTTTATCCAAATGTCAACTTGTAAAACAAAGAAGTTAAATCAGATAAAGCAGCTAAAACAGTATCTTACATACAGTGTAGTAATCTCTCAATAAGTGTGAGTTCTTATTTTATTTTCATTTAATATACCACCAGTAATGAGTGGTAATTTTTAAAAAAGTAGGAAATGAAGACTAGAAAATATTGCAATTAAGACCATTCTAGAAATATTGAAAAAGCATAAGTAATATTTAAAATGTAAAAATAACTTGAAAAATAAGCCAGTATAATCATAGCTTTACGATGTCATTAGATTTTGCTTGCTGAGTGAAAATCATTTCAATGATCCAAAAACCAAAACATAAGGACAAAGCAATTGTTCTGGAATCAGATTTGTATTTGAGTAGGATGAGAAAACAATGTCTATTTTAAAGAATTTTGTGAAGAAAATACATCTGTGATCATAATCTTTAAATCCAGAGGACAATTGCTATGTAGAGAGATAGTATTGCTTCTGATCATTTCTGGCCATATTCTTTAGTTTCAGGCATACAAAAGACATTCAGAACATTTGTTAAATTAACATTAACTGAGTGTGATTCGTGTAGTTGATGAGGTTAATGTCAATGTCTGTAGCTGTTAGTATAAGACATATTAGATATGTTTTGCTCTATAACAAATCACCCAAATGCTATTGAGGTCCAATAGCCATTTGTTATTCCTATTTCTGTGGGTCAAGATGTGGGCAGAGCTTCTCTTGATGCCTCCTCTCCAGTTCTTTCACAAACTGCAGTCAAGGTGTTACCTGGAGCTGCAGACCCCTCTGAAAGTTCAGCTGAGTAGTAGAAGGTCTGCAGCCAAGATTGACTCTGTAGTCAGACCCAGGACTCTTTGTCTCACAGACTGTTGGAATGGTGACCAGACTTCCTCAGTGGGTGTGAACTGGAGGCTTTTTGCAGTCCACGGCCACATGAGCTTCTCCTAAGGCAGCTCACAAAATACCAATTGGCACTGTTAGAAAGCAAGAGAGAGCACAGTAAGAACCATTGCTGGTTTATTACCACATAACAAAGTGATGCTTTTGCTAAATTCTGTTTGTAAGCAATGAGTTACCAAGTTCAGCTCACATTCAAAAGGAAAACCACACAGGGACATGAATATCAGGAGGCAGAGAATATTAGAAGCCATTTCAGAAACTGCTTACAATAACAATATTTGAATGTGTACATGCCTAACACAGTGATAGCCCTCCATGTTATTCTCTAGGGTTGGTCATATGATTGGCCACAATGCAAGTTTCAACAATTTTGTTCTACAATTCAGCTTATACTGAGTATCTTTTCTCAGTACAATTCAGTAAAACTAGAAATAAATAAGTTAAACTTTGGGAAGTACACAAATACATGAACATTAAATAATTTGTTCTTCAGTAACTTATGTGTCCAGGAGGAAGTCAAGAAACAAACTTTTAAAATTCTTAAAGCAAATAAAAATGGAGATACCACAGGCCAAATCTCTAGGTTAGAACAAGACCACAAGTGAAAAAAGCTTCCAATGACAGGCATTTGCATCAAAAGAGCAGAAAGATCTCAAATAAACAACTTATCACTGCATTTTAAGGAACTATAAAAACAAGAAAAACCAAACCAAAATTAGTAGAACAAAATAATAAAAATCAGAGGAAAGCCAAACGAGATAAAAAAAAAAAAATCAATGAAATGAGGACCTGATTCTTCAAAACGATACACAAAACAGATCACAATTAGTTAAGAGAAGACCCAAATGAAATCAGGTGGAGAAACATAGGCATTATAACAGACACTAGAGAAATAAAGATTCTTTAGAGATTTTGTATGAAGAACTATATCCAGCAAATTTATAACCTGGAATAAACAAACAGATTCCTGGATACATGTACTTTCTCAAGATTGAGTTGGAAGCATGAGACACTCAGACAGCAAGACAGGGTGTGTTTCAGAAAAAAAGAAGTCATTTCTAGTGTTCAGGCCACCCTCTACTACTGTACTCTCCATTGGTAATATTAGTCATGTTAACAGAATCTCTTGGCTAAGCTGAAATGTTATTGGGTACCTCCTTTAAAAGTTGCTCACCGACTGTTAAAAGTTGCTCACCAAATATTACCGGGCTCAGGGCTGCTTGTCTCTTCTCCTGGAGTTGGGTTCTAGGTTCTTCTCATCTCAGACAAAAAAATTTAAAAATTGAATGAAATGAGCAAGAAACAGTGGCAAAGTTAATTTGAAAAAGTAAAAGTAAAGAGTTAAGAAGAAATTGGCTCTATAGAGTGAGCTTGGGCTGAATAAAAGAGCAAAAAGCAAGATCAAAGAACACCCTGGAGGAAAGTCAGGGCACCAAGCTCTTCAAGGCATCTGTGTCCCTTTATGCTGGCCAAATCTCAAGGAAATCCAGGGGAACTTCTACATATGAGGTGTGGTATTTCCACACAATGGAGAACTACTCTGTCATAAAGAAGGATAACTTGAACCAACTGTAGGCAAATGGGTGCACCTTGAGATCATTATGTCCAGTGACATAAATCAGAACAGAAGCTTAAACGTCACCTGGCTTTTCTTACATGAGAAATTCACAGTGAAAATACAGAGCAAAATAAGATACATAGGAAGTAGATAAATAGGTCTTTCTTTAGTGGAAAGGAGGTCAGGAGAGGAAAGGCAGGGAGAGAAAGTAATGAAAAAAGACTTAAGATATTTTTTATGCACAGGTACCAACCTTTCACAAAGAATAGAAACATTGTAAACTGCAAGCAGGTACTAAAAATAAATACCACAACAAAACATCTCAATCCTCCCATGTACATTTGCTATCTTCCTTCCCTGAGTTTTCACAATAGTCTTCTTCACTATTTATATATATATATATATATATATACAGATGTATATTTTATATAATAAATGTTATATAATATAATTATTAATATCTGTCTCTATCTTTCCATGGATTCAATTTTTTTTGTTTTTTTGAGACAGGGTTTCACTATGTAGTTCAGGCTGGCCTTGAACTCACTCTGTAGGCCAGGCTGGCCTTGAACTCTCAGCAATTCTCCTGCCTCAGCCTCCTGAGTGCTGGGATTACAGGTGTGTGCTACCACGCCGGGCCCATGCATTCAATTTTCCTAATAAGAGTTGATTCCTATTGCTTTTAAGCAGATAAATTTACGTGTGTGGAGTTAGATCCTGTGGACACTGTCCCACTCTCTGAGACTATTGTGGATGGACTGTGTTCCTGCGCCACTGATTACACAGCGAGGGTCCCCCATGGAATCAGGCATTACAGTAAGTATATATGAATATTTGATTATGGTCAGCTTCCTGTTCCTTTCCTGTGAAAATCATGTTTTTGTAAAGTAAAAATAAAAATAAAACCAAAGCCACACACTTTACAGTTAATTACCATTGTTTATCTTTTCCTAACTCTCCAGTCACGTACTGTTCTTTCTCACCTGGCATGGCAGTATGCTAAGTAACCGAGCTATCTCCTGAAGGCCCACTTATTTTTCTAGGTTAACAACAGTATTTGAACTTCAAAAGGTACACTATTTGAATTTTTACCAAGATGTCATCTTAGCACCAAGAAAATCTCTTTCTTGTCCATTTAAATTTCTACTTTGCAAATTAATGTTTACATGAGCATGTAGTGTGTTTTTGTCTGAAAAATAAATTTTATGATAGAATATTGTTGCTGAAAATCCATTTTAACACACATTTGCGTGATAGTTTGCACTGATAGGTTATTCTGAGATAAAAATGATTCAGAATAAAGAGTCACTGACAGAATGATTGCATCACTTCTAAGATTACAATGGCTACAGTATGGGTAGGGCTTGATCTATTCTAGGAACTTTGCATATATTTACTCATATACTCTGCACAAACCCTGTGAGATGGGTCTAATTATCCCATCCTATAATATCTCTCTGTCTCTCTATCTCTGTCTCTCTTTCCTTCTCTCTCTCTCACACACACATAAAGAAAAAATTGTCAGGACCGCACAGTTGATATAATACCAAAATTCCAACTTGAGTTTTCTACCCCAAACTAATTGCCCTTAGGCATTCCACTACGTTGATTCCAATGTCAAAATACCACTAATAATTTAAAAACAGACTCACCTATTCAAAGTAAAATGCACAAGTATGCTGTCATTCAAAACATTTGAACCAGGAAGTTCCTTACTAATTAAAATATTTCCCACTATCTACAAAATTGAAGGTGTCCTAACCCAAGAAAAATAGTCTTGGACCTGGCTGTCACTTGCTATCACTACTCTGCTATTTTGCAGAAGGCATAGGCTCACTACTTACAGTGACAGTGTTCTTCTCTCTGTGACACTTTCAAATCATGGGTATGATTTTTAACAGAATTCTAGATTTTCCACTGATCCTACTTCCTAATAACACTTTCCTCTGCACACTGTTATGGTTGATACATCGTGTCAACTTGGGAATCTAGAGGTTGGCTAAGTGACTCAGCAGTTCTGCATCCTGTGGGGAAAAGGACATGACCTTCCTGCTCTGGGATGTTGTTCATTCTGTCAACTTGACATGTTTAGGTTAACTATGTGACTCAGCAGAGAGCCAGGGTGCTTACTTTGTATTCATCCTGAGCCTGTGCAAGAAGAAGGCATGCAGAAGGGAGAGTAGGCTGCATAAAAAAAGGAAATAGAAAAAGGACTTCAGAGGAGTTCCAGTCTTGATCTTCAGCTTGGTCAACTCCCAGCTTCTGGTGCACTCTTCAACTCCACCTGGGACTCTTCAGCCTTCTGGTGTAGACTCTCTGGCCTTCTTCAGAGATTCTTCAACATTCCATGACAGACCTATCAGCCTCCTGATATGGATTTGCATGGACACTGCAGTGAGCTCCAGGCCTGTGACTGGGCTCTTCAATCTCCAGCATGCAGACACCCTCTGCACCCTTCCTCATCCAACTCTGTGGCTGACTATTGTAAGCCAAACCTGTAATTTCTTGGACATTTGTATATCTTCTGTTATATGATGTTTCTCTAATAAATCCTGACTGATACAACTTTCTTCTCTGGTTTCTGATTTTAGTATTTATAAAGCAAGAGATAGTTGCAAAAGCAATAGAACATTAGAATTTCCAAAGCCTATTTGAAGTGGAACCCATCATTTCCTGACATATATTTATCAATCAAGAGAAACAGAAATGAGGGAGTGGGCAATTCGTTTGATACTACCAACTTCTTTGTAGTGGACCCATAAACCAAGAGCACAGTTCTTGCTAACAACACAGGTTTACAAGAACTAGAACTGATACCTGCAGGGAAACTGGTGTGTGATTGGCACTGGGCTGTAAAAGGCTTTGTCATGAAGAATACTGAAAGTGCAGAGAGCCGAGCACCACAGCTGGGAGATGTGACAAAGCCCAGAAAGTGATCAGCCAAAGGGCAGCCCCTCTGCAGGGACCAGAACTCCCGTGTCATGACAGTGCTCAGAGGTAGAAATGGCTTCTGTGTTTCCTGTCTCTTCTTCTGAATCTTTTGTATCTCCTGTGAGATGAATCCTACCAGGTTTAAAAACCCAAACTGAAGTGCTCCCGGAGCTTTGAGCTGGGCTTCTTCTATGGGTCCCATAGAACCAGGTTCTTCTCCCATTATAGAAAGTATAGTCTATTAATCATAATGATGTGAACAAAGACACTGAGTACTTCTACTAGCTACATGGATTGTATGTTTAGAAGATCATGAGAGCAGTGAAATAAGTATAAATAATATTACATATTACAGATTAGGCAGCAAAGGAACTTGTTTACATTTTTGCAGAGAGTCACAAAGCCCAAACCTGAACCTTGGCTGGCTGGCTGTCAGGTCAAGCCCTACAGTGAATAATATAGCACAGTACATGTATCATCTAATTTACCACTATATGTACTGCATCTGGCAAAGAGCTTCACTGAAACTCAGTAAAGATCAACCGAATACACTAATGACACAAATCTGGACCAAAACAAATAAGCAAAAAACCCTGTTTTCTCAACCTTGTCAATCTATCAAAATAATTACAACATAAAGTATTAAAATGCTGTTTGTTTGTTTAAATAACGTAAGTCCAGTAGGAGCAAGAAGAAGAATGTCTACATATACAATAACATAATATAGCCAGGGAATACCTGGAAAACAGAGTCAACACCCTTGCTCTGTAAGAGCCACATAGTAACTGCTTTATACTTCCCAGGCCAAATAGCTCTCTGATACAATCACTCAATCCTGACATTGTAAGAAAAAACCAGCCACAGATAAAACATAAACGATTAAATGGAGTGTGCTGCAGTAAATCATCATTTATGGACACTAAAACTTGAATTCCAACCATTTCCACACGTTATGAAATATTAGTCTACATTTTTCTTTCCAAACACTAAAAAAGGTAAAAGTCAAACTTAGCCCTTGGTCTGTACACACAAGCCAGGCAGGCACCTGAAACTGGCATGAAAGCAATCCTTGGCTGGCTCCTACTCTAAACCGCCTTTGTAATCTCACAAAGACTGAAATTCTGAAAGAGAAAGACGATGTGATTTTTAAATTGAATGAAGTTCATCCAAAAATACTGTTCGTGGAGCCATTTAAACATGAGTCGCGATGAAAGGACAAGGCAAAGATTAGTGAAGCATTAAAAATGGAAGGCAGGATTGTTATGGAGTTAACTAGCAAGAATTAAGTCATTTATAAAATAATGAGAGGAACAAGAGGACACTTATTTTAAGCTCCAGACATACTCAGAAAGGGTAGGTCAGAAACATAACATTAGTTTCCTAAGGTCTAATTATACCTCTTTGGCTAAGATCTCAATTAATGATTCTTTTTAGATGAGCTGATCCAAATGCATCATACTCAGTAATTAAAATGTACCTAAAACAGCTAACACATGCGTAAGAAGACATGATACAGATTGGGATGTTCTATTTTTCCATCTACACAGTAACAGAAGACTAAAGCAGCCTCTTTTCCATAAAGTCAGATTGTTTTCCCTTGCCTCAGAAGAATTTCTGCACCCAAACTTCTGACAGTGCCAGAGCAAACACAATTGGGAAGGTGCAACCCATGCAGAGGGTTTGCTCCTCTGTGACCAGATCCCTAGTCCTCGTCCTCAGAGCTACGCGGAGCTCTTCACCCTTCTGGGGCTCCAACCCTAGCCCCTCCCTCTCTGCAGCTGTCTTCTCCGTGGATGTCCTTGTCTCTGTTTCACAGGGAAATTGAAACTGTCAAGAGAAATCATCTTTAACTTCCTACCTTCTGAGTGGCGGACATGAGGATACTGTTTCCCTCTTTCTTTCAAGGCTCAAAAGCTGCATCAAGCCTTTGTCTTGCTTCAAGCCTGTGCCCCTTCCCTTGACCTTGCTCCTGTCTGCAAGGCCCCTTTCCTCTGGAGCAAGGAGTTTCTTCCTGTATTAGACCCCTCCCTCCTGTTTCAAGTGCCCCCTCATCCCCGCCCCTTCTTCAGAGCCTGCAAACACATTCATGGCGCTTTCTCACGTGAAAAACAACATGAGAGCCAACTTTTTGCCACCGCATCCCCTCCCACGCCTTCACAACAGGCCCCTCAGCATATCCACTGTCCCTTCCCCCCTCATTCACCTCCCATTCACTGTCAGGACACCAGAGCCAGAAACAAGTGGGCAAATACCCCCAAAGGTATTGAATCCCATGCATTAAATGTGTGACTTCATGTCCACGTTAATGTAAGACCATAAATACAATCTCCTACATCTTTAACTTCTTAAAGCTTTTTATACTAATTTTAAATAGGTGTGACCCTCTTATAAAATCACTAATAAAGTGGCATGCAGTGAGAATAGCACTAGGTCAGCAGGAAACCACCTTTTTTTAATAGGGTTACTACTATGAATATGGCCAATTCCAAAAGTATAGGCAAAATGATACTTAAACTGAGGCAGCTGGCACTCATCAGTCTAGTAATAGAAATGAATTTATGAGGGAAAAGCTAAGGAATACACAGTGAACTTTCCTGAATTTATGGGGTGTCACTGAAAGCCCTCTAGGGAAAGAGATGTCTAACTCTTGAAATGCTCATGAGATGAGGACATCATCCAAGGTAGAAAGCCCAGTTTCCACTCTGACTGTTACCTCTCCATCCTGCTCCCCCTGGAGGCCTTGGAGGAGTCCAGCCTGATCTACTTCCATGTTGTTCTGTAATGGTCTTTCTGTGGTCTCCCTGCCACAGGGAGACCAACACCTCTTAAAATGGTTGTTCCATTTCTCAAATTCTCCTGACTTCAAGAGTTATGTAGAGTTTTAAAGCACAGATTTGCAGATGTCATTCCAGCTTGACAACCTCTTAGAATACCTGTTTTAGAGTCTAAAGTCCAAAAGTCTTAGCATGGCATTCAGATTGCTTTACCATCTCATCTCCATGCTCTCGGCTGTGCTCAGCACCTGGCTTTGTGTGACACACACACACACACACACACACACACACACACACACCCCTTAATGTACTATAGAAGAAATAGCCAGGAAACCATAACTAAAAATTATGCTTTTAAGAAGATTGCAACTTCTGAGCCGCCAAATTGCCTAAGGTGATCCCTATCTACCCTCCTTAGGTTAAATTTAGGCTCCTTTCCCTCCTGACCCATCACACCCAAACTTCCTCAGGAATACTGCAAGTCCATACATTGGCCTGAAAAATTTGAGAACAGGAACCTGAACCTAAGCCAAATAAATAGGTTGAGAGAATCCCAAAGATGCTTAAAATATCCATCTAAAAATAAAACAAAACAAATTATAAAACCTAGGCTGTCACCTGGAATAAGTGGCAAAGACCACTTTTCCCAGGGAAGCAAAGACGTTCCACCCCCACAAGGAAAGCAAAACTAGCAAAGATGTTCCCCATTCTAGGAAACAGTCTGCCTCTCTCTCGAAGGTCTATGCTTTATTTCTCTGAGTGTGTACGTTAGAATTTCTGCCTAATTAAACCCTTCCTGTGCCTCTTTCTGACCTGCCCTGAAAATCCCTTTTCTGTGATGGGAGTCAGCAAACCTCCAAACATTCTGTATTTGGGGAGGGTTAAACCCCTTATCTCAGCCTTAGGAGCCTCCTCATACCCAATCTAGTGACAACCTCACAATGCTTCTGTCATGCTGGACTGCATGCCACTGCCCAAAGAAGCCACACATCCTCTTGTCACTGTGCTTTTTATTTTTTTCATATTTTTACTTCAGTCTGAAATATTCTTTCCCCTGCCCCAAATTACACACCCATCTCCACCTCCTGCATTTGAAACTCTTGGTCCTGTGTATATCAATGCTCAGTGAAATATTATCTGTTCTCCAAACAGAATCGTCACTCCTACCTGTGTCCCAGATTTTTTTCTTCTTTGCTTTACAGCACTTATTTACAACAACTATTCCCATTATAACACATGGTATACACCAGTTTTGTCTCCTTCACCAGTTATTAAATCTTTTGGTGGCTTGCCTCCAATAGACAGTCAATAGATGTTTGTTGAACTGAATTAAACTCTACCAACCAAAGAACTTTTCTTTCCCTTCTTGACTTTTCTAGAACACACAATTCTTTTTTTTTTAATAGCAAAGTAAAATTTTATAACAAAATAAGAAAATAATGGTAGTTAATACTCTAAATCACTACCTTCAAAGTAGTTACTCAGAGACAGAAAAAAGATTCTCTCGTACGAAGAAGAAACAGAAACTCTTAATAGCACAAAATTCTCTTTTCAATGAACTAAGAAAAGCTAGTAGTATAGCAAGAAGTGAAATAAGTCAGACACACAAGCTTAAATATTACATGGTTTCTCTGTTATGAGAAAATCAAAATGCACACAACTAAAGAACAAAATAGAAGATAGGCAAATAGCAAATAAGGAGAAATTAAAATAATTCCCTAAATTACTTATTTCACTGCATCAAAAACATTTTAACGTATAGGACAAAAATTTCTCAGATTTTATTACCTATCAATCTTCTCTATTTCATCCAAAATGACTTGGAAAGAGCAATACAGTTCTTTTGTAAGAACTTGGGATCAATTTTTTAAAATACATGGAGCTAAGACAGTTTTTTTTAAGTATCTTTTCTAAATCAAGTATGACTAAAGGCAACAGATGAATTTCTAAGAATAAAAGCTTATTTCTTTATCTGATGTGGAGGCCTTTTTAGGGAAGAGTGATTTAAATATAAATAACCTTTAAAGCCTACCCAATATTTCTGACAACATAAAAATTTTTTATTTGATAAAATCAGCACATAGAGTCTTTTGCTTCATTTAGGCCTTGTCCTTTTAGCATGCTCCCTCTTGAGGACCAGGTGAGGGCTGATGTGATAGAAAAAAAGTCCTGATTTTGGAACTTCAAAATCTTTATAACCCTCCATGCTCAAAGAAAATATGTAACATGCAAGTAATTTCTAAAATTGTAAAAGTTTTTAAATAATTCAAGCAAAGAGAAAGCAATGAAAATTACTTGATTTCTCATTTAAAAAAATAAAATTCTTCATAACTTAGAGTCCATCTTAGAATATTCCCATTCTATCCTAGAAATAAGCTCATCTGCTCTGGGCCAAGCACTGAAGTAATCTCATCATATTGGTGTCTTGCATTCATTTCAATGCTAATTTTAGATGCCTTGAAAACAAAGACTTCTTCATTCATGTTCCTTCTTCCATCACCATGATTAGTGCTTTGAAAACATTCAATAAATATGTGATAATGCAAGAACCAAGAAATAGCAATGCAACCGAACAGCAGTCTGGTGTAATGGAAAGAAGAGAGATTTGGGAGCCAAAAGACAAGTATGAATATTTTTTTAAATTTCATATAGCACTTTCACAGCAGTCATTCCTATGTTGGAAAGATGTTTCTGTCTTTCTCCTGTAAATTGCATTCACTGGTCCCATTGGTTGTTATTACGTGGCTTACTTAGCTGTGTAAAATCCTTTCAAGCTCTCCTTCTTGACTAACAATATAGAGTAGCAGGCATCACTGGTTAGGTTCTATGGGTTTGGGACTCTGTGACAAGCACCACTCCCTCGCTTTCCTCCAGTCTCTCATTGACACGTTGCTTAGATGAGCAAAAAAATCAGAAGCGTTCATGAGATCTGGAGGCCATTTGACAGTGCAGTGTAACCAGCTTTATCTGACAGATATAGGTGGGCAATCATTTGGTCTCCACATGTGGTAGATGAGAAAACTGAATCTCAGAGAAAGTAAGGGCCCTCCTCAAGATTGCATTTAGTGAATTACAAAAAAGGGTAGTAAGTAGCAGGACTGGAATTCACTGCTAGATTTTATGACACTAAGTATAGGGCATTTTGCATTAATTTTGAATGAAAATTTATTAAATATATTTATTTAATTAAACATAATTATGTATTCATATGTACTATATATACACACATATCCATGTATGTGTAATTTTAAAGTAGGAGTAAGATAAAACAGATACAATCAAAATAATAAATTTCAGCATAATTACTTTAAAATAATATATGGTTTTAGTCTTCATCACTGAAAATTTTTAAATTTACTTTTAAGCCTCAAGTTGTTTATAATTTAATTAACAAAAAGTCTAAAATTTTAAGTTGTTAAATTATCTCCTTGATTGCAAAAATAAAGAGAGATTTTTTGCTTGGAAAGTGAATTTGATTTCTAATTAAACTCTGCATATTTTACAGCAATTAGATATTTATAATGATATATTCCTGCCAAAATTCCACAAATCTTTAGAAGCATTACCAAAATAATAAGCAATGTTTATATACTTATAGTTAATAACTCAAGTTGATTGTGAACTAAAATACACTTTTCTCATTTTGATGCATAATCTATAGTTTTGAGAACTTTATATTTTTGTTGCTAAAATTTGATATGCCTTTCCTTCATCTCTCAACTGTGACAAATAATATATAAACTAATTATCTCTTGAATAAAAGGCATTTTCAGAAACATTAGTTAATATCATTTATATTGTGCTTGGTTGACTATCATAATCTCCCCCTTTTCCACCAGCAAGTTTTGCTTTCAGGAAACTGAAAATATCCCTTGTAGTTTAGTTTTATTATTCAAGGACAATGTACAAAAGGACCAGGGACATGTAAATTGGTGAAAGCCATTTACATTAAAAAAAAAAACTTCCTGACACAAAAGTTGAAACCCGATCAGGTTTTCATAATTACTGCATTCTAATGGGAAATTTACCTGCCATTGATATAAGATTAATCGCCAAAATACTAATCCTGATTCTTCAGAAAGAAAAAATTCAAAACAATAGCTAAGTCATTAAATTAAATAATTTGAATTAAACAATGATCATATTAATTCCCTACTACCATTATCAGCCCCTGACATACCACTTTAATAATAACACAGAAGTTCAAGTACAGTAATATGTGGAAAGAGTTAAGGCTCTTTGATTGAAAGCCCAGAAAGTAACACTTACTAATTTAAAATGATTAAATTCATTGGAAGGATACTGAGCATCTCACAACATCCAAACAAGATATATAGATAAGAACAGGCAGTTCTGGGACTTTTGTATCACCCAAGAAAAGAACATGTTCCAGGCAACCACCATCAGAATAAACTGATTCCAAATATTTTCTTACCACAAAATCTGAACTTCCACAAGAATCTCATTCTTTTAGCCTGGATTGGTCCAGTGGTATACACCCAGAGAACCAAATGTGGCTCTTTCTCTGAATATCCCACCAAGATCAAGCAGGATGAAGAAAACATCCTTTATCAAGGGCAAATGGTGAGCCATTAGCAAAGTAAGAAAGGATGGAGAGTCAGCACTCAAAAATCAGATGTCTAGATGTCTTAGAAGTCTGAGGAGACCTTGCCATATTCCCTTCTAAACCCTGTGAAATGCTAACAAAGTTTTGGAAAATTGAGGGCTGGGGATGTAGCTCAGTAGTACATGGCTAAGGCCTTGGTTTGAACCCCAATACTAGAAAGAGTTTTGAAAAATGAGACATGTCAGTAAGCAGGGTCAGATACAAAAGATTTATTTTCACACCTGTCCATCTCTTAAGATTCTATTCTTAGGATTTTATGAAAAGCAGTAAAAAGGGATACAATTGAGGCAGAAGATTAGGGCACAGCCAGTTGGCTGAGCAAGTGGATATTGACCTGTCAATCACAGAGATTCAGGAGACATGTGCCCAAATCCTACCCCTGAGACCAATCAGAGTGCCATCTTAAATTTTCCTGCACTGAGTATGAAGGTCCCTTTTTCACCAGACAAGGTTATCTGGTAAACCTTGGGATCCTATCAGCAATCTCTGAAGTTATGTAACACCCAGTCCTCTGTGGATTTATTCTAGGTCACTGTTACATGTGGCTGGTACAGGCAGGCAAGGACCCTCAATCCTTTCCCTCATCCCCACAACAACAGGCAAGCTGAGCACTAGTTTGCTAGAGGTGCCATAAAAAAGACCACAGATTGTGTGGCTTCAGTAACAGAAATTCACTGTCTTACAATTCCAGAAGCTGACAATTTATAAAATGTTGAGTCCAGAGGTACAAAGATCTGTTCCAGGCCTCCTGTCCCTGCCAAGGTAGTTCCTGAGTTTACAGCAGCATAGCTTCAATGTGTACATGGTTCTCTCCCTATTTATGTCCCAAGTTCCCATTTCTGTAAGAATAGCAGCCATACTGAATGGTCATCGCAGTGTAGTATGATCTCCTTCTAGCTAATTACATCTGCAATGATCCTATTTCTAAATCAGGTCACATTCTAAGGTACTGGGACTCAGAAATTCCGTATTTGATCTTGGGAGTCACAAATCATGAAGAATGAGATTCTGATCCCATGATATACTGATTATTGATCCAACTTGTACCAGCTAACAACGTGTCTTCTATTTCTGACAGCAGATGACCCAAAGCTTTCTGTCTCTTGTAATTTTGATGAGGCATAAGCTTAAAACAACTATTAGCTTTTCACTCTTTGCAAAATTAATTCCTGCTTGGAACCTTAGCTGCCCTCTGGTGTGCACTTGAACACTTTGCAGAGTGTGCATATGTGCTCTGGTGCTCCTTAACTACCTCACCAAAAGCAAGGAAAGGGGCTGGGACTGGGCTAAGGAGAAGTTTCCAAGTAGTTTGGTAAGATTTAATGGGTTCTGACTTCTGGTGTATGAAAAAGGCCTAATTTTTCAGAGCCACATCAGTGCCAAGCTTCAATTACTCTCTCTTCTGCACAAAAACTGCAGACCGTTGATGCCACCCCCAAGAAATATCTAGTTTCTCTCATCGCAGCCCATTCTGTCACAGACTTCAAAATATTTCAGGAAAGTCACATCATAAAAGTTAGTAGGACTCATGCTAGATCTATAAACTGTTTGAGTTATTATTCCCAAAAATAGCATGTTAATATTTAAGAATGCCATGAGCATAAATATGAATACAAGAACCAAACATGTCTACTTTGATGTTGACTTCAGGTAAAGAAACTTCATTAAAAGTCTGTATATCACTGTTGATTCCTTTAACAGAACTCTTCATATAAGGCCTGACTCTCTAACGTTTTGTTCTTTGCATTCCTACTGACTTGATGCCTCTACTTACATTGTTTGATCTGAGATACATTTAGTGGATTTTGGTGTCCAGACATAACTGAAGGAAAGGTTTCTGTGTTTTTGTATTGAATGTCTTCAGAACTTCTCCCTCCAATTCTTTAAACTTACTTTTATAAAAACCACTCTTGAACTCCCTTGTGTATAATTAATATTGCGTTCAAACTGTGTGTGGCCTCTTCTAGGATTAGAAGAAAAAGGAGAAACACAATGGAGGAAATATTCAACTTATAATTAAACCCCTGTGAAATACCTTCACAAAAATGCAGTGCACTTGAAAAGGTGCTTGCTTGGACTCGCACTGGAATTTAAAATCAGCAAGCTGCTTCTGATTAGTTTTAAAATAGAACCCCAGGATTAACTACACTATCCAATGGAGTTTTCAAGTGGAAAAAGTTCCTCTGACTTATTTTGAAATACAAAAGTAAGAGAAGTTGTGTATTTTCTATAGGTCCACCCATGGGGTAGTAATCGCAAGTCATCTCTGTCGCATGCAAACAGGAAAGATGCTGGGGTCAGATAAAACTGGTAGCCATTTTGTTCAGAAACATTAGCATCAACTCACATAAATATATGCATATATCTTGATTAATCAAATTTGTCAATTATATAAGAGCTAGAAGAGACAAAAATATGTCACTAAACCTGATATTATTTCATTGTATGCTTTTCAAAGGATCTAGAATGATTTTACCATTTGACTATGGAGAGTTTGAGTCCCTTCAACTTTAACATCTCTCAACTAAAATAAATTTGGCAGAATAATCCTAGAGTAAGTTACTTTTAACTTTTACTTATCTCTCTCAATTCATTCTTGTTTACATTCTGCTTTGTGCAAGTGGAGGTGTCAGAGAGCAGTCCCAGAGCTATGTTAACCACATGAACGTGTCCTAGCATCTTGGCCAACACAGCACCATCAGGAGAGGGCAGAGGCATGAGGTTAGGGTTACGGTATTCCTCCCCTAGTTCCATCCTGCAGGGCTGCCACGAGCAGATACCATCTGACAAAGACTTAGCTTATCAAACAGTCCTCTTCACATATAGCTGTCAGTGTCCCTCATCTCCAGTATAGAGAATCATGTCCTGCCTCCATTCATTGAGGCCTAGTATTACCACATGTTGGACTCAAATGAACCTTCTTGTGTTCAGCCCCAGCATGCTGCCTTAACTTTGTGATATATCTGTGGTCTCTCCGTATGTTTGAAAATAATCCCTTTATGAAATTCTACTCAAATCTCTCAATGTGACTATCCCGTCTAATCCCTGCTGAAACCAAAATCAACACTGGTATTAATCTAATGAGATATTTTAAGTACATTTGCTTACCATAAACTATTCATTCAGCTATGGTCAATTTTTGAGAAAAAATTTATAAAATAATGTTTGGTATTTCAAGTGATAAAGTTAGTGTAGGAGCAGAAAAACATGAAAACTTTCCTTCCCAATTTAACAAGAAAAACGTGTAGCAAATGTACTTAGAGTTTTACATAACACAGGAAACTTTGTAAATGCAAACACAAAGATCCAGGGAAAATTGTCTATTTTCATTCTTTGATTCAATGCAGAATGGGCAAGAATGTGACCTAATGGTAACGGAAGAAAGAAACCCAACAAGACCCCACTGCTCAGATTATTTCTAGCTGGTCTGTGTTTCCTTTCCTCTTTCCCAGTGTGGGGCAGGCCCCTTTCTGTGATCAACCATCAGATAAGGTGGATCAGAGATGTTCTTTATGGCCAGCTCCTACACAGAAAGTCAAGGGGAAGATAGGGTAATATTTCTTAATTTCTGTGGCCCAACTGGGAGAAGAGAAATTCTTGTTCCTATAAATCACTTCAGAGGATGAGGGGGAGGAGACAGGAAAAGGTCAGAGAGAAACCTTCTGGGACCCTCCCAATATCCTTAGTTTAAAACATTCAGGCCATCAAAGCACTATACTTTCATATGTCTTTTTCTGAGTACCAAAACCAGGCTAAGGATTTCAATTTAATAAAATCTTTCAGTTTAAAATAAAGATCCCCATGTTCTCTCACAATTTATACATGTATATTAACAATTACTTAAGAGCTTATATTTCTATTTGGAAAAGTCTACAGTGAAAAAATAAAGAAAATCTCAATAAACTGTCTCTATTTAGGATGTATATATATACACACTTAGCTGTGTGTATGCATGCTTGTATCTAAAGAGAGATTTTATACATGTGAAGATCATACAAACTTGGAATAATTATTGCCTAAAATTGCTTATTTAAAAAATAAGGCATACTTCCAGTTGAAGATAATAGGTTAAACATACACAATGAACCTTGCAACTCCCCCAAATAGTTTTCCTTAAAAAAATGTAAATCGAAACTTAACAATACAAGGAAAAGAATCAGGACACTATTTTAGCCAGATTTGGAAGTTCAGCTGCTCATGGACAAGTGGATGATAAAAAGAGAAAAGGGAAAGTTGAGAAAACCCTGAAATTACAGAGGAGAAAATCATGAAGAAATTAACTTAAACAGCAAAATACTGCAATTGCCATTAGAGTTAATCATTACTGAAAACAGGAAGCATCATTTAAAAGTCTGTTACAGAATCATTTGGATTTCCAGACATAAACCCACTTCATATAGCCATGTGACTGACTCCCCAGCTATGGCATAAAACCTAGGGTTTGTGTAAATCACAGTCCCACTTAAAAATTGTAGCACTTCACAACAAACAGAAATTCTGGGAAGATAATTACCCTTACTATCTAGGCTTCCAATCTCCTTCCCAATTTTTGATTTAAAAAATTCTGAAAAATATTAGATTGCCTGGAGAATCCAATGAACTGCAGAGGAGAGACCAAAAGACGCTGCTGTCAGAAATTTCTTAAGCAAATAATATATGCACAATCACTCCATACAGAAATTCTACAATTGCCAGGCCCTGTCCAAGAGAACACAGATCCCAATATGCTTGTAATACCACAAAATTATTAAGTATGCAAAGATTGCCACATGTTATTTGATATTGATGGGAAGCTCTAAAATGCATCAAAACAATCTACAGGCATAATCGACGCAGAGATAACAAGGACCGTAGAGGAACTTAGAAAAACCTACTGGTAATATCCTCAAATGTGTAAGAAAAGACCTTGTACCTATGAGCAAGAACAAAATGCTATGAAAAATTTGCGCAAAACTATGAGCACTTGGACATTTACAATGTGATAACACAAACTTAAAACTCACGTTGAGAGTACCTAAAGAAGTTGATAAATTCTCCCTGAAGAAGGAGTAAAAGGTGAAGTAATTTAAAACAGAAAAACTGGAGAAAAATAGAAAACCAACAGAGGAAGTCTGATAGCCAAATTACAGCAGGTGCAAAACAGCAGGAAAAAATGTAAAAGTAGAAATCATTAAGGAAATAATTTAAGAAAATTCCCCATAACTGAATAATGTAAGTTTTCTCAATAAAAGGGAAAAAGTAACTGATGAATGGATCAAAAAGAGTCCAAAATGTATTCAGATCACTGGAAACAACGGTGAAGGGAAGCTTGCTGAAGAGGAATGAAGAGAACATAGAATGATTTATAATGATATGTCATAAAACTTTTCAATAGCAGCAGTAGGTACTTGAATTTAAAAGGTGGCATCTTTGAAAACCATGAAGAAAACTCATGTCCAATCTAGGATCCTAAATCCAGCCCAATTATCATCAAATGCAAAGGTGAACTAATGTCACTTTCAAAAACGGAAGGTTTCAAAAATTCAACTTTTCTATGGAAGACATCAAGATTTTTGAACAAATAGTGCTGATAAAATATTCAAAAGAAATGAGTGGCTTAGAAATATATTTGGATCTCTGGCAGAGAATATAAAATTGAATTCTAAATAGATGTTTTAAAACTCAAGGAAGTACAATACAATGGTGACAGTGCAATGGTGAGCACAAACACCGAAACAATATCCAGAACCAGGAGACAGATTTATTTACATCAACAGGCACTGATCGGAATCATTCCCAGAACATCAGGCTCTGATTGCTGGTGGTCTGGGGTTTATATTGGATGAGCAAGCAGGAAGTACAGAGGCAGAATGAATTGGGGATTGGTTTACACAATATGTATCATAGTGACCAGCTGTGCATCACAGTAACTGGCTGTTCCTAAGAGACAGGAGCAACCGGAACTGAATCAAGAACTGTTACCTGGGCGACTAACAAACTGAAGTATACTGACTGGGTGGGGTGTCATTTTTTGCTGCATTTCCCCACTCTTTTAGTTTTCCCAGAAAAATTTTGCTGGCATATTACATGTGATCTTCTGAGAGTAGGCCCAACTAGAATTTAGGCCTGTCTGTTCTGTGACATTACTCTGGCAAGGAAGTGAAGGATTAATCTGATCTAACAGAGTATCCAATGTGTCTTGGATGCTCATCAAATCTCGGTCAAGTGTTTGACTGATTGTTATTTCTTTTGAGGCAACTGTCCATATACTATAAGGCAAAAAACACAGCTAGCAGGGGGTGGGGAAGAAAGGACTGGGTTAAACAGAAACCAGGTCAATTAACAAAAACCTCAGCTAGCATGGGTGCAGGGAAGCAAGGAATGGGATAAGCAGCTTGAACAGACACAAAAATCAAAGGGAACAGGTAAGTAATCCTGTGAATGATGTCCTCAGGCTTCAGTCATATGTGCAGTGTCTCTTCAGTGTGAGCCCCAGAGAAGATGTCCAGGTAAATTTTTCAGTGGATCTAAGGCTGGACTTACAAAACTTATAGAGGTACTTAATATGTACCTGCATTATATGTATGTGAAGAAATGGCTACAGATACAGCTGTTCCAGGTCAGTGGCAAACGGGTTGGCTGAAAGGAGCCAATCAAAAGCAGAAGAAGGCAACTTTTAGGTCCAAACAGGTGTATCAGCAGAGTGTGGATAACAGGACTGAGGCAATGTATATGGAGAGCAATTGCAGAGGTGGCATTGGTAACTTGGAGATCTTGAACTGGCTTTACAGGCAGGAGAGGTGTACTGTTGGATGCAGGTGGGGGTGGCCTTGAGACAGAGCTTGATCACTAAAAGGGCATGATTGATAACAAGCCCTGTGGGTGGGTCCTTTGTCCATACTTCTGGAAACAAGTTTCTCAAAATTTCAGGGTTATGATTATCAGGCATTTCGGGCTGACATAGGTGCTATTCTCCTTCCTGGTGTACATTCAGAGTCAATATCAAGTCTGGAACAGAAGACCTGAGTATGAGGAAAGCTGGTCATGTCCCATAAGAGATACAGGGCACTCAAGCATGCACAGGAATTCATGTTTGATAAAGTGTCCATCAATTTCACAGGCTCTGCTTTGGCAGAATTTCTTTATAGTGGGGTCTCCAGCGGGTAATTTCTGTAACTTCAGACATGTTTTATTGTCTGCCAGGAAAGCAGTGTGGTACTGAACTAAGGATTCATGGTGCTGTGCCACATTAAAGTCCCAGTTTGGATGTGCTTGGAGGAGGACTGTGTTCACTCAAGCATTAGGCTCAACCACAGTGGTGGGGACTTTTGACTTTAATCAGTCTTGGAACCCATCTAAAATGTGGCATAATTCTTCAGCATTAAACAGAGTCACAAGGAGTTGCTGACCATCATCCTATGTTGTCAGGTGGGTACACAGGTGCAGAGTCAAGATGGAAGAGTACACAACCCCTTTTGGCAATTGAGTCCAAGTAAATTAATCTGGGAGGACAAGAGGCTGTGGTTCAGGAGACAGAACCAGCAGTGGTGGCATTGAGGCTGGCTGAGCAGCTTTGGGTTGATGAATAGGTCAGACTTGGGATCTTCAGGCAGAACAGGCTAATGCTTTTATGGCTTGGGTTGAATTTGAGAGCCTCTCAGATGGCCTTGTGAGTTTGTTTTGATGACTAGGATGGCTTTCTTATCATGCAGGACACAGGTGTGGAGCCAGGGTAAGAGAGTTTTTAATCTGCTTATGGCAACTGTCTAAGTGAGCTGGTCTTTTATCTCAGGATCTTCCCAGTTGAAGGGGCTCATGGGAGGAACTCACAAGCAGAGGAACGCGGAGGGTTGACAGTGTGGAGATCTTCCCAAGGTGATTAACAGTCTATCAGGATGACGTGTGGCTGGCAGAAAAGGTGAGAGGCAAGAGTCCCAGTTGCTCCAGTGATGGTAACTTTCTGATAGAGGGAAATTTCAAAGGCAGAGAGTTCTGTTCCATCGTCTACCAGGAAAGTCACAGCTTTTGCAGTGACTGTGGGCTCTCAGGGGCTAAATTTGATAGAGCTTGATCAGTCCTATCTATTCAGGCCTGACAGGATGCAACTCATTTGTCAGGGCTGACAACCCATGTTTCCTCAGTCAAAATATGGAACTCCGAAGGAATGGGTGAGAGTCATCTTGGGCAGGTGTTAGATGACACCATCTGACCAGGATAGGTATGTCTCAGGGAGGACTCTGTGAGTGAATATAGGCAATGAACTGGGCTGATTCAGTTGGCTGGAAGTAGACTAGTTGGGAGTAGGGAGTAAAGCCATAGATGTTGGTAACCTCTATGGCAGTCAATAAGGGAGCCAAGGCAAAATTCTCAGACAGGGTGGGCCTCTTTTTTTTTCTTTGAGATGCAGGGAGCAGTTTGGTTTCATTTTTAACTCCAGAAAAACCCCTTTTCCTATAGTGAGGGACTGTGGGCTTTACCTAATTCTCATTCTATCTCCCTACAGTGTATATTGTGTACTCTTGAGTGATGGTGCAACAAAGAAAGGGTGGGTGCCCCTTAGAGAGATACACCATTCAGATGCCCACCTGGCCAAGACCCTATTGGGGATTTAAGCCCTTGTGTGACTTAGCTAAGAAGGTGCTAGACCTCCATTATGCCATATGTCAAATGTCACAGAACTGCAGGTGAGAACCCAATCAGCTACTGGGACCAGTGTTTCCCAGTCTTGGTGCACAGATGGAGCAGCCTATTGTTTATGCTCTCTGTTCCTTTCACACATTCATTCAGCAGGCACTCGGAGATTAAACATTCCAATCCACCTTCCCTTCAGGGCAGCCTTAACTAACAAGAGTTGATCAAGCTCTTCTTCTGCTTGAACTGAGAAGGACTGACAGACTGACCAACTGTGGTGTCCCTGGGGCATCTCAATGGAATCAGGCAGGCAAGCAGGCAGGCAGACAGAGAGATGGTATCCTCCTTCCTTTGGAGTCCAGTGTGAGCTGCTTGAGCAGGGATCTGGGAATCCTCCTTCAGATCTCCAAGGAGACTCAAGAAATCTGAGGGTACACTCTCCCATCAGGACCTGAAGAGGTCCTTGCTCCATTCATGAGAGTCATGACTGATGACCAAAGATGTCAGTGGTTGGTCTTCTTGGTCAGTGCACCAGATGCAATGGCAAGCAGATACACTGAAATGACAGCCATGATTTGGAGGCAGATATATTTACATCAACAGGTACTGATTGGGATCATTGCCTGAATATCAGGCCCTAATCTCTGATGGTCTAGGGTTTATATTGGATAAGCAAGCAGGAAATACAGAGAGAGAATGGCCTGTCAATTGGAGACTGGTTTATACAGTGTGCATCACAGTGACCCCCTATATAACGCAGTGATCAGCCATTTCTAAGACACAGGAGCAACTGGACCTGGAGTAGGAACTATTACCTGGGCAACTAACAGACTAAAGTATATTGGTGTATGTGTGGTGGGGGGGATTTTGGCTACAATACCATGGGATAAGTGATGTTTTACTAGTGATAAATATACTTTAAAACTAAGAAAAAACAATATACAGTGGCACCTCAGTTCAGAAACACTTTCGTTCGCAAACAATTTGCTACCTGAACAGAAGCATTTGCCAATATTTTGGTTTTATCTGTGATCTCTGCATCATTGGCCATGAACACAACTGTAGCCGAATTTTCCAGAATCGTGTAATGAATTAAGTCCATCAACAAAGACACTATTTTTCAATTACTCTAGGCTTGAACTTTCCATTACTCAAATAGCAATTTTTTTTTAATCTGCTCAGTGTTTGCTACTTTGCTTATACTCAAATTGAAAATCCAACTGTAAAAAAAAAAAAACTGTAGGGGCCTCAGGTGAGTCACAAATTGCATCTTGCTGTGAACAAAAACAGGTGACTCTTCAGTCTGAGCACCACTCGTATGCAGACAATATATAGTAAGTGTATTAAAATATTAGCCATTATGCTCTTCTTTGCACTTTATTTGCATAAAATATCATAACCATGGGTCCAAGAAAGTGAATGGAAAACTAAGAGGAAAAGTGTAAGGATCACAACAGAGTTAAGGAAATCATTGTGAAATTTGTTAGAAGTCCTCACAAAATGAATTTATAAATGTAATTTTGGGGCCTCAGAACCAATAATTTGATTTCCTATTATTTCTTATGGGAAAAATATGTCCAGTTCTCAAACTTTTCTGTGTTTAAACACAAATTTGGAATAAATTGAGTTCAACAACTGAAGTATCACTGCATTAACTTCACTTGAGCAAGAAAAAATCATAGTTTACTATTTGACCTCCTTCTAAATAATGGATATAGTAGTATAAAAGTAAACATGATCATTAATATGACCAAAATGATGATTAAAATTGTATCATCTTTTGCCTGTTGGTTAAACACTTCATCGGTGCTGTTGGATCCTGTGGGAATGGGAGATGTGTATATCACAGTGGTGTAATGAGAAGATTTGGTAAAACAAAGTTAAATAAATCCTACTGGAAAGCCAACAAGTAATGTCTAAAAATATAAAGACAGTAAAACTGTAAAAAAGTATCTTTTAGTTATAGACATAGATGCTAAGAACAAAATAATTAGGTAAATTATTTTAATTTTAATTCTCACTCATTGTTCTGTTTGAAATGTGGAACTAGGTCGCATTTTACCATCTTACCATATTAAACCCACTCAGTACATTTTGCCGACCATCACAAGTAGTAGTTAATGCAAATCATGTTGAACTCCACTTCTTATGAGTGTAGAACCTTTAATGAGAGTCATTCAACAAAAATTGAATTTGCTCACTCATTAAGTTATTTGACTATGATGATATATTTCCTCAATCTACATTAGTTTGAATTGTGGGCAAATAGGAATTTAGCTATTATTCATGCCCAAACCATCTGTCATCTACCTTTGAAGAGTTAGTATAATATTATTTGGGAATTGGCCATGTGTACTTTCTAAGTCATGAGAAAAAAATGTATTGGTCTTTTCTTTACATACTAACAGCTAGGTTTTAAGTAAGAAAGAATTAATGTTCAATATTGAAAGTTCTATCAACCTTTTTATGAGTTAGTTTCAATGTCAGAACCAGAAAAGCTTTGTTCCATATTCTCATACTACATGAATTATTATGTCATATATTAATAGCTTTAATCAATAGCCAAAAGATGAGAAGTTTCTTAACAGGACAAATACTTCAGCCACATAGATGTTATTCACTTCTTGTCATCAGCTATGAGTGCTATAGTATCAGACTCTGTGAGCACAAGACAAATAGCTGGAACAAGCAACGCATAAGAGCTCTCCCAGACAGAGTCAGTTGACTTTCTAACAGCTATGATTTCACACACCTTCTAGTACCTCTGAGTTCCGGATGTCAAAGAAAGTCGTTGGGGGATATCATGTGGATTTACAATCTTCTCTGCAGTCCTGAGGGACCCAAGCTTTGGCAAAAAAAATCATCATTCATATATGCAGGATTCCTTTCTCCTTGGTGGTAGATACAGCATAGATATCTTATTTCAGGAAGTCACTTAGACATAATTCAAGTTAAGGATATAATTGAGAAAAGCAGTTAACTATTTCTTAGTCCAAATTCAAAAACTATTCCAAATGTTGCAGGAGTTACAAGATCACTTTTGTAGCAGGTGATAACAGTGTTGATGAAGCAGCCACACTACAGCTTTTCTGAGGCAATTACCAGTGGAGAAGGGAGTAGGGGAAGAAGAGGAGGTGAGAGAAGGAGGTGGTAACTGTAATATTTGCAGCTTTTAGTTCAAACTACATCCAAACATTACAGATTTTCCAGTATGGTAGTATCCATTTAGCCGGTTTCATTTTTCATGGTTTCAGTTACCTGCAATCAGTGAAGATCTGAAAACATCAAATGGAAATTTCACATTTAGATACAGAGCAAAAGAGCACATTCACCTAACTTTTATTATTGTATATTATTATTGTTATCCTATACTGTTATTTATTGTTTATCTCTCACATTGCCTAGTTTACAAATTATATTTCATCACGGGTATATAAATGTGTGTGTTGGTTACTTTTCTCTCATTGCTGAGACAAAATACCCAACATGCAAATTAAAGAGGGAAAGGTTTATTTAGCTCACAGTTTATGGAGATTTCAGTCCAAGGCTCCAAGGTAGAGTGGCACATGGCAGAGAAACAATAGTTCATAGTGGTGAAAGGTAACAAAAGCAACAAGAACAAAGGGGAGGAGCATGAGAGAAGACTCTGTCCCTTATGTTTTATGTAGGCTGCCCATTCTAGGGTGAGTGTGGGACTCACACCCATTATCTCAGCATTAGACAGTGTATCAGTTACAAGCTCTAGAAGCCTGCTCCATGATTGCATGAGGCTTTGGAAGGAAATCCAGACACAAACCATAACAGTATGTATAGAGGAAAACATACTGTTGCTATGCTTTAGCATTATCTGTAGGTTTAGGCACCGAAGTCAGAGTCTCAGAATATATCTCCCATGGATCAACACACACCACCATACGCCTCTAAAAATTCCTGGACGATACATTCATAATACACTGCTCCTCCAAGAAAAGAACAGCACTGTGTTCTGCAGCCCATTATGTTTCTTGCCATTTCCCCCATGGACGTGTTAATAACATGAACAGGGGCAATTTACTGGGCACCTGCTAGAGAGCAAGTTCTGACCCTGTCATTTCACATATGTTACCTCAAGTTATCTTTCTAAATCTTGAGGTAAGTACCGGAAAACTCACTCTGTCTCATGAATGAATATCAAATGAAAAACCTAAATTTCATAGAGGTTCAGTGCCTTCTTATAAGCGCCATGATAAGAAGCTCCTTTGTTAAGTTGCCTACTGCTCACAGGACTGTGCTCCCTTCTCGTAAGGAAGAAAACAGCATGGAAGTTCTGTTCCTGAGGGAGGTCTCACCGGCTCGGATCACGTCATCAGTAGCTCTTCTCTGAGGGACTCTCTCCCCCACACTTCCCTCTCTCCTCACCACCCCAAGGGCACAAAATGATGGTGAATGTTTTAGAAACCAGCGCCCAGATTGCAGCCCAAAGCCCACCTATTTATCACAAAATGTCAACTCTGGAGGTAAACATGAATGCTGAGGTTTTAGTTTAGACAAAACAACACATACATTAGCATCTCTTGTCTTAAAGGAAAAAGCACAATAACACACATGGCACAGGTGCACCAGAGTGGCCTAGGATATGCAAAGGGCAAGGGAAGACTGACAGAGACCAGGGGCAGAGGAAAGGAGATGAGAAGGAAGTACTTCAGATTTATTTAAAACTACATAATGTAACAAGAGTATGGAGCAAATATGGAAAACATCAGTTCTAAATAAAACGCTAGCTCTACATAAGCTAGTATATTCACCTCCATCACATCATCTTTCTGTTGTCTACCTGTATGTTTGAAAAGTTTTATATTTAAAGGAACCTCATTTAAAACAGGTCTGAGCCAAATTAGGGTATAACTATGAACTCACACTAATGTTTTAAACTTTGGTTTGAAAGGCAAGTTGCCTGATGTTTCTAAGAGGAAAAAAGATGCATGGGGACTGCAGCCGCCCCCCTAGCTGAGGGGAGAGCAGATTGAAAAGGGGAGAGAGCTGTGCCAGGGAACAGTGAGAGGCCAGGCTGCGGAGCGGTCACAAGTGACTGGATCCAGGTATTTGTGTTTCAAACACAGAAACCAGGTCTTACCTTCGTTGCGAACCAGCATTCCTTCCACACTGAAGAACTGTAATTTTGTTTTTTTCGTACCGAGAATTGAACTGAGGGCCTCGCGTTTGCCAGGCAGGCGCTGTGCCATATAACTGAGTTATATCCCCCGCCCCAAGAATTGTATTTATTCAAAGAAATAAATCAGCGGCAAGCAGAGCTCCTGCCTCAGTTTCACATGTGTGCGTGCTGTCTGCGCACAAGTAATGGGAGAGTGAAAACTCTGGTCTCTCCTTGGGAGGGATTAGTGATGAACTCTGGTGTAAGCGGGACATCAGCAGGGGCTCTGAGAGACGGCTATCCTCTTTAATCTATCTTAACACGCTCTGGAATTCTTATCACAAAGGGAGTAGGGAAGAAATACACTGTGGAAATAGCAGTAGAGTTGCTAAATCCTACCTCTCACAAATAGAACCCATAAATTTTAAGCCTACAGTCCCCATTTACAATTCAAGACCTGACTCATTCCAAATGGTGCAACAGCAGCTCATAAACAGCGCAGTAAGTTTCTGTGGAGGAGAGGAGATAAAAGCAACTAAAACACTTATGATTGCTGCTCTAATAATGGGTAGGAGAAGTGAGGATTTCTGGAGGGTAAACAGAAAATTAAATGACTTAAATTCCAAATGTGTACTTGATTGCTGCTGATGGGACAATACTGACCCAGTCCGAATGCTTCAACAGGCAAGAATAGTGTTTTAAAAAATAAAAAATTAAAAGTCTCCACAAAAATCCTTTAAAAATCTGCCACACTTTAAAAAAAGATTCCTTGATACTGTACTGTCATAAATATCATGACATATGACCTAATATTGTTTAAGATGCTATGACCCTCAACCACCCACATACAGAATTTTGCCGAAAATATTCTGTACCTTAGTCATTCATCTCAAGGATGGAAATTTTTCAGACACTAAAATACTAGAGTACTGGGACAAATATATATCAGTTTACTGCAATTCTGGGTGAATCTCATCAGACAACAGCACAGAAAATATTTAAAGAACATAGACTGCATCTGGCACAAGACCATAAGATCTCACTGTTGCCAGCTTGATGTTAGTAAAGGGCACAAATCATTCCAGACAGACTAAAGAACCATGGAAATGCTAAGTCATTCTTTTCTCTCATCTGGTGTGGAGATGATAAACAGACTGAAAATCAACCCTGTGTTCATTCCTTGCTTTAAAGTACTGACTTGTTAGTCTAATAGCTTAGTTTTATGGGCCAGCTTTTTCAAATCAAGAGTCTCACTCCACAAACCCAAATTTTATAATACCAACTGTGCACTTGCTATAAACAAGGACAGTAGGCACACGAATCAATGAGACACATGAATAAACATCCCCACGTGGCATTAGAGTAATGTGGAAAGAAAAAGAAACAACAGTTGAAGAACAAAACAACATTCTGCTTGCAGGAATTTATATTCAATCTTCTCCTTTATAATGGCTTTGAAAATTGAAAACAGAAAGATAATACCTTACTAAAATAGTAAATATTCCTATGTGGTATTTTGCATAAAGTATGTATATTCATTTTGAGAGCCAGTTTGGAGGTTCTAGAAGGGGAACACAGACACTCATATACCCTTGGCCAAGGAAAAGGTCCTCCTCTATGGGGTGGTTGTCCTCACAGCTTGGGGCGGGACGCATATGGAGTGGTGAGGGAGGAAGGGGACACCCGCCCATCCTAATTAGCCCAATCAACCTTGGCAATCAATGGGGTGACAGATGTTGCAGTCAGATTACCCTCACATCCTGTATATTCATTTTGGTGTCTTTAAATCTCTCATTCTTATGAAAATGCCCAAGCTGAATGAAATACTGATACTTTCAATGTCTTTCTGAGAGTTTATCTTTTACCCTTGTATCAACAAGTAGTTTTTCTAGACTATATTGTTTCCTGCCAGTTCACTAAACTATGTACACACATCCATAAGTACATGTTTCAAATGCTGAAATAAAGTTTTGATTTATTAGTGCCTTAGAAAAATATCAGAATTTGAATGCGGGTTAAAATTCAGCAACATAACACTGATTTAGCTTTCAGACATACTTCATATCCATGACCAAGCGATCCTTGTACAGAATGTTTGTTCCATATTAATTTCTCAGATCTGGGCCATTTGCAGCAGAAGCCTATCAGCACAGCCATGAGAATGTGGGAAATCATGAATATAGATCAGAAATATGAATGGTCTTGCCTGCTGCCTCTCTGGTTTAATCTCAAGCTATCCTAACTCATGGGTGAAGGGAAAATCAAACTCATTGATTTTATTACCATCTCTCATCAATTCTAAGACATTTTTATATATTTAACACCCCTAAAATTGCACTGTCTTTAATCTAGAGCATCTTGGAATTAATTAGAAGCATTTGTCTTTCTTAATGGCATGTAAAATAGATGTGTATGCTACTACAGTGATGACATTTTAGACTAGATGAAATATGATAAGGTTAAATCTCACTATTTCTCAGTGTAATAAATATCAGTCCAAATTAGTCAAAGCAAAAGATTTGAATTGTAGGGCTCTTAAAATACAGTTTCATTAATTTTTACTACTTTAATAGCAATTGCAATTTCAAGACCTTAGAGGAACTTTAAGTTTGCTGGACAGATTATGTTAAAATAACTACAGAACATACAAGAAGTGCTTAATATTTATCAAGGCCTATGTTATAACATTTTTACAAGCATTTTTCTTACTTAGCCCTCTCAACAACCCTATTTTTCAGGAATTTGAAAGGACAAAAAGCCTTTTCCAAGACTTAATGATGAGCCAACTGAGAAATAAAAGAATAGGTAAGTGCTCCTTTTTTACTAATAGAGCTGACATATGAGACTATGGCTTACTGCAGATAAGAGCAGATACAGAAAAATTAGGCTTGGAAAATAATTCCTCATGACTAACACGTACAATGTAGGAATGCCATTCTTATTATAAAGGAGAAAACTGAGATGAAGAAAGGTCCAACTGCAAGGTTGGAAGAATAGCAAATTATGCCGTCCCACAATATGCCACAGAGGCACGTGGATGGTTTTGAACAAAGGAGAAGCAGGTATGAGAAAAACTCTCTACCTTCTATTTTCTTAATCATGCAACATAAATTTATGAAGTTGTCCTTCCTCCCTTATCTACATTTGAAGCATGACTTCAACTTCATCTTGAAAAACAACTTCAGACTCCTCTCAGCCTAGAGTTTACATTTCTATACTAACTAGCCTTTATCTACCACTGGTTTCCCAAAGATTTGCCTTCCAATAGTTTGTTGGCCTTGGACATCAAGGGTCCTTTTTCTCTATCTTATCACTTTTCTAAAAACAGTAGTGTTCTTCGAGAGCGGTATATAAACTGGAGTTTTAACCCACCTCTTTAAGAACTATTTATTCCCTGAGTATCTCAGGTGGATCTATGAAATGCACATGTTAACAAACTTCTATTTGTCCCTTATTATTTTGTCACAGGGGTTCTAGTTGAGAACTCAGAGACAGGAACAAAAAAAATGACCTTTTTCTCCTCTGCATGTACCAAGATGTAAGACAAGACTATTTCTAAAGTTACGCGAAGTCTCTCCAGTTGTTATTTTTTTTAACTTTTTCATCATGGATAACACAAAGAAGGATTTTAGGGTTTCCTTTGCAATCACTATAGATATAGAGAAAGGTAATTATTTCAACTCCTCAGTTTTCTTATATGTGGAATGGAGATTAGCAATAGCACCCATTTTAAATGAATGTCACAAAGAATGACAGATATATGTAATATGCTTAGAAAATCTGACAGTAGTAAGTGCTCAATAACATGTCCTACTAATATTGTTGAACCATGTGTACATACTACTGTTAGGTAAAAAAAGTCAAAGATGAGCAATTTCATTGGTTTAATCCATTATTATTTGAGAAAGTCATATGTAGTTATCATTCTAAGGCTACATGTTCACTGAATATAGTTACTGTCACAAAAAAGTTAATACAGTTACAAAAATGATTCAGTTCTTTGAATGGAAACTAGAAATCTGAGGTTTAAACTAAACAAAAACAAGTTTTTTCTGATCTAATTGCAAACTCATTGGAAACCTTCATCAGATAATGGTTCTTATTGGTTGGATTTCCTGCTGTGTCTACAGAGAAAGCAGGCAGGAGCAACTATTCCATTTCGACAGTAAACTGTCCTTTTGAAATGTGTACCACCTTTGAGTAGTCCTTCCAGTTCTCTGTCCTTCCACTTTGATGTACTCCTCATTAAGATCCCTGAACTTCCAAGGAAGTTACTAGGGCAACCATAGTATAAATCCCAATAACATAAGTAAACACCAATGAGTAAGCACACCCTTTTCAATGGAAAGTTTTTAATGCTATGCCTTTAGGAAATGTTATGGCAAAAATCAGGCTGAATTCTGCAGGAGATCAAAGACTCTAGAAAAAAAATGGAGTTGTATTAATTTCATAATTTGGATCAGTCACCTCTCATCCCTGACTTGCTGGTCAGGAATGTAGGCACTTAACTGCTTGTGTTCCCACCTTATATACATTTTTGGTTTCCATGTCAACAGATTGAAATGTTGTAGCCCTGGCCACAGTTGTTTTCCTTATGCCATGTGACTGGGTCAGGCTCTGGCCATGAGCCTACCCACAATGATATATATTCTGTTCTATATGTCCCCCTTTAGATAACCATACATTTCCTTTACGGTTACAATGTTTATGTAGAGCCAGGGAAGGGATGAAACAACCCAGGCCAGGCTTGTCTTTGGAAAAGCATTCCAGGGCAAATTCAGGACTGCAAAGTTCTTTTTACAGCTCCCCTAGGATGTTTCTCAAGACACATTTTGAGGCTTGCACTAAGACTAGAATTATTCTATCTTAAAATGATATGCTGAGTCACCATCCCTTACAGAAAAGAAATCAGATATAAGTCATTACTTTCTTTATTTTTATCAAATTCATTGAATAAAGAATAAAAAATAATTTTAAATGCTAGGAATTTTCTAAGATCAATTCATCTCAGTTGCCCTTTTCAAAAAAATTAGTGTTTCATTTTTTCTTTACCCACTAACATTCAATTCTATCTTCTGGTTGCTTTTTTTCTGAGTCTTAGAGATTGGAGGCAACTATATTTTGATGTTAGTGATCATTTTTACTAAAAGTTTTAAAACGTTTAGGTTTCCCATTTGATTAATCTCCTTTTTTCTTTATCTCATTTTGTTACTTCCATTAGTTCCTTCCGGCCATTTTATTCACCATTTGTCAGTGTGGAGTGAAGTGCATTACAAATTTAAGTTCTGAGGTGTACCATAAAAATTTAGAACATTTCCCCATTCCTTTCTGATGCTAAGTTCAGTGTTTCCTTTATGTAAAGAGACTTCATTTTATGCCTTATTCCTTGTAACTTACAATTTTTAGAATAAGAACCTAAAGAAAAATATTACAGTAATATTTTCTCTAACTGTTTAATACACATTTCTTGAATTCTTTCAGCATATTTATCTCAACTCATTATGGCAACATTTAAATTGTAGAGATATTTGAGTATTTTCCTCACAGAATTGAGCACAGTTGCATGTATTTTGTGTAATAAATGCATATCTGCTGAATGAATGCATTTCTGAAAAGATTCCACACAGCTGAATCTCATGGAGAATTTATTTCCCATCTAAGCTTGCACCTTACCTGGTGACTAGAGGGTGGGTTCCCTGTAGGAAGCCATCTTTCAGTGGTATCTGAATATACAGAAAAGAAACAGAAAACTAGACATAAAGGGACACAGTAACCATTCAACTAAAGCAGAAAGATGATATAGCCATGCAAGAATCCAAAATCAAGTTGAAATGAAGTGACTGGCCAAACGTGTAGAGGCTTATGTGTAGAGCAGAGCACACTATTTAATGGAGTAAATAAGAAATGGTGGAAGATAATGTGACATAAAAAGATACTCAGAATACTTAATACTTGGCATTCCCCACTCAGCAGCAGAAACATGAACCAAATGTGTATTCGGCTGGAGGGAGAAACATTCACCCGTTTGGTCTCAACAGCACAGCACTGAGGATGCTGCATGATCTATGGGACTTCCAACTTCACTTTATTGCTTCTTTTCTTGTATTTTTCTATTCGTACTGTGGTTCTCTCTTGAACTCACAAATTTACTGATTTGGAAGCTGTGTACATGGGAAAAAATGGAAGAGACCATTCTTAGTTCATACATGTAAGTGACAAGTCTTTTGCACGGGACTATCTTCAAATCATAAGTGTAAGCCAGATTCTTCAGAAAAATCTGAAATGTCAATATTCATTGAAAAATTAAGGTTATAGTATAAAACTGACAAAGCTCTGACTTCTTTTTTTAATTTATTTTAAAAATAAAAGAAAACATATCAACAAACAGACATCCATTTACAAACTAGCATAAGAACAGCACAAACAATACAGAGTTGCAGACAAAGTGGTAGGAAATTAACAATGGTTGTTGTATTACATATTGATATCTTCAAAGTGGTTCCTCAGGAAAACAAATAGAGACATGCAATATTGATCAAACAAGTAATCATTAACTGTTCCTTTCAGTAAAGCAATAGAAGACAGTAGTACCACTGTTAGTTACCCTGTATATACACACATACGTAATTTCCCCTCCTTTCCCTTCTCCTTTCTCTCACCCTAGTTGCCCAAAGCTCTGACTTGATGTCCAGCTTTCCCTTGCCAGTGTGAACATCAGCAAACAACTTTCTATAAGCAACTGTCTAGAACATTTTCTAGAATAAATCTTTATAAATCATAGATTTCTATGTTTCAGAGATGGTTGATAAAAAGTTTCCTTATATCATCAGTAAGAAAGAATAGCATTTGAAGTATTCCAGAAAAAAATCTTGCTAATAGTCTCTTTCTTTTCTTTTCTTTTCTTTCCTTTTTTTCTCTTCATTCTTTTCTTTTCCTTCCAGTTGTATTAGTGAGTGTAACATATGCAGAATAGGGAGAAGCACTGCTTACACAATGACTTGAGCCAAGGCTCCTCAGAAACCCCCACGGTTTGAACCTCCCTTCATGTTCATGTATTTGACTTTGAGGACAGCTGGTGTTTTTACACCAACTGTGTTTTCTACATTTTAGTAGGAAACCATGGCTCCAATAACTAAATCATGGTCATTTCATTATTTTCAATAATTTAAATATAGTAAAGATTATGAGAGTCAGACAAATACAGTCTTGAATTTGGCTGAGATGAGAGGCATAGAACATGACCTTTACACTACTTTATTTTTTAATACTACAACAGAGGTAAAGTCACCCATGATGTCAAGAGATACTCAGTTGTGGTAAAGGAAATATGAGTTTGTAGAAACTATAGCATCACTGTACATCTCTGTCTTTGTTCTTAATTTTCTGTACAAAACTGACCAAAGTATTCATTTCCTGTAACTGGTTTTTCCTGTACCAAGTGAGGAACTGGCAATTACTCTGTGAAATAGTACCATGTGGTTAGAAAATCAGAGAATGTCAGTTAATAAATGCAATCTTAATCCTAAATAATCCAGTGACTCTCCAAAGAGATTTTGCTTTAGAGTAGTGACAAGCAATTTAATTTTCACAGGACAGATGGTATCAGATTACAAACAACACCAGACTCCTCTATGTAACGCCTGCAGGGTGAATACAAGGACACCACTCTCTAAACTGGGTATTTTAAAATGTTACTAGAAATCAAGAGACCAGAAAAAAATTTATGACATTTTATTTAAATGTCATAAAAAAGCTTTAATTTGCTTTACATATTTTAGGAAACCTCTAAATAATCCTAAATGAATTGAGAGTTACTCATCTTGCTGTTACTTATTCAGAAGATCATGTGGCATGTTCTCACTGACCCTGCTTCCATTGCCTTCATGTTCCAGGCCTTAACATAAGTCACTTCAACCATGAGGCGCAAGCTTCAGATGAGCCTGTGCTGAAGCTCACCTGAAAAGGCACACTCTTACACTTTCTCCCCAACCAGACATTGAGAATCCACCATTTGCCATTGGTCAGACTCTAGTGATTCCACTGTGAACAAAGACCTGTAATTCAATACTTTCACATATATGTTTTTGAAGATATAGTATTGTCCTCACAGAAGTGAAAAGAACAGACTAGTCCAATAGCTAAGAGCAGGGTGAGATGAAATCACCTGACAAAGCAAAATCAAGAGATGCACAGATCACTGTCCCTGAGAAAGGGGTTTCTCTGTAACCTAGGATCTGCTACAGTGTTATACAACAACTCGGGACTCTCTGAGGTCACCTTACAGTAAATATTCCTTTCACATTATAGGTCCTTATGCAGCAATACTACATACTCTGTATTTTAAATAAGTGCTACAGACTCTATTTATTTTATAAATAGCAATGGAGCAGACTCTGTGCAAAGCACAGTGCATATGCTGGGTCTGAGCACTGAGAAAGCAAACATGAGTGAGTGTAAACAGGTCCCTAACACAAGGAAATTACATTTAAGGGAGGAGAAATAGATCAAACATAATATAAACTATCCATTACAGGGTTATAGAGGAGAAACTAATCATATTTATTTGTTCAGATTTATTTTGGGGGTAGATTTATGAACACTGGCATTAAAATGCACATGGGAAAAAGGATAGAATTTTAAATAATAAAAAAGAAGTACACTCCAGCAGAAAGAATGCCATAATTATATTCATTGAGATGTCGGTTCATCCTGACTGGTTACTATAAGCAAATATAAAAGAAAATAGGAAGAGGAAGTGAAAAGGCAGAATGAGAACAATGAGAACACAGTTTGTAACCATGCAGGGAGATCTCCAGATAACACACTTAGGGATTTGAGTATACCGTATGTGCAGTGACATATCAAAGGCACAGGAAAAAATCAACTCACTGGGAGTGTTTAGTCCTACTCCACAACACAGAAATAAAGAAACCGAGTCCAGTGACTTGGCTAGCATCACACAAATGAGTAATAGTGGAATCACTGAATACTTTTCTGTCGGAGGCTATAATGATCCAGGTCTTCCTCAGGAATGTTAATTTAGAAATCTCTTATGGAGTGGAGCAGAACACAGAGAGATTTAGGATGAATTAAACCAATTTCAGAGATTTCTATGACACCATACAAGATATAATAAGAATCTGAAATGCGACACCCATGAAAATGGAAAGGAAAACATCAGTGAAGAAGAAGAAGAAGAAGAAGAAGAAGAAGAAGAAGAAGAAGAAGAAGAAGAGAAGGAAGAAGAGAAGGAAGAAGAGAAGGAGGAGAAAGAGGAGGAAGAAACTAACATGCAGAGTGACGGTGGTGCTATGCATTATTTGGAATATTCTGTACATATCATTTCATCTAGTCATTATTATAACCTATAATAGATGTTATTATTAGTCCATTTTCAGAAGAAGAAATGTAATCTTAAAGAGACAAAGTGATAACTAAGACCGTAGAATTCATTGTTGAAATCAAGGCCTTCTGGCTTTCAAGTCTAATTTTTAACAAATGTGTAAAAAAAAAAAAAAAATAGAGTGGAATATACAGACAGAACTAGGAATTTGATGGGAAGAAAAAGAATCATCCAGGAGACTTCCAGGAAGATGGCGACTGGGTAAGCCTCAGAGAAAGATCCTCCCGGAAGATGCCACCCAGACACTGGAATGTAGCAACATGAGAAAGACAAGAAGGAGAGAAATGGGTACCCTGGACCCAGGAAGGATCTGAAATGAGAATTGAAAGAGCAGACTTGTGCCCAGCATCGTAAGTGCACCCAATGCCCAGCTGCAAGGGGCAGGGAACAGCAACACTGGAGATCAAGGGGTGGAAGTAGGCAAAGACCTGGAACTAGGAAACAGACCTGGTTCTCTAGCTGGTTGGAGATAGCCTCCAAAGAGTCATAGGCGGCCTGCAGGGGGACACTAGTGGCCTATAAGGGGACCCTGGGGACCTTGACAGGGAGCTCAGTAGCCTGTGGGGGAAGGGGCTCCCTCCAGGCCACATGAGAACCCTGAAGACCTAGACCAGGCCTCTGGCAGCATGGCAACAGGACAGTACCTGGTGGTCTGCAGGGGTGACCCTGTAGACTCCACTAGGCCCCAGGAGCACAGCAACAGGGAGGAGCTCGGCGTTCTGCTGGGGGCAACCCCATGAACTCAGTTGGGCCCCCAGCAGCATCTTGCTGAGTTGGAGCCTGGTGGTCCACGGGGGTCGACCCTGAGGACTTGACCAGGCCTCTGGACACAATGTATTGAGGTGAAGCCTGGTAGTTTGCTGGGTAAGCCCGCCAACTCAACCAGACCCCTGATGGCCTTGAGGGCTTGTCAGTGGGGGCTTGACCATAGTGAACCTGGTTTCGTGCCTATCTACTGTCTTTGAGGATGGGTGCTTCTCCACCTCCTGCCATAGCAATTTGTGTACACCCATATTTGTTACAGCATAATTTGAAGCAGCCATGTCTCTTCCCAATGTGAGAGCCTGAGGGAGTAAATAAACCAAAAACTACAGTTATTATCAGAGGGAAGATGACTGGGTGGTAGAACAACAGAGATGAGGGTGGAGAAAATTAATTAATTAATTAATTGAATGAGCCATCATCTGTATAACTAAGTGGCAAATACAAAGATAACATTATGTATAGTTGTACTACTGACATAGGTCACTTTATTGTAAGGAATAGTTGATGATTAATTGTTTGATCAATTTTGCATGTCTATATCTATGTTCTTGAATATATACTTCGAAGTTTTCAATGTGTAATGCAACAACCATTGTTGCTTCCCTGTCACCTTGTCTGTAACTCAGTTTTGATTGTACTATTCTTACGCTACTTTGTGTCTGTTTGTTAATATGTTTTTGTTCTTCTACTTTTAAAATAATTTTTAAAAAGATAACATTATGTAATACATAATACATGTAATTTCCTACTATCTTCTCTATAATTTTGTATTTCCTGTATTCTTGTGTTAACAAATGTGAAGATAACATTATGTAATACAGCATCCAGTGCTAATTCTGTACTACCTTCTCTATAATTTTATACTTCTTGTATTGTTGTTGTGTTATTCTGGTTTATATATCTCCATTCTTTTGTCTTTAAAATAAAAAAAGATAGGTGAAAGAGCCATTCCATCCAAAAACAGAATCATCATGGTGTCAAATGCTAAAAGAAAAAAGTGTAGAGGGGTGTCAGAGTGTTTAAACTTGGAAAAATATAACTTTATTAAGAAAAGGATAGAAGGATGTCCTCAAAAAAGCATTTGTGGTACATCTTGGTATTAGATTATATTCTGATATCTGAAGAACAAGTGGGAAATTAATAAACATGAATAAAGTTTAAGTAAAAGATTTTAAACTTAGAGTAGATGGCAGAGATGACCTTAGAGACATGGGAGTTCATGAGTGACACCCCGAGGAGAAAAGAACAGAAGAAGACTTTCCAGGAGGGAGTGATTGACAACAGATTCATAAAAGAGTGTCTGAGCCATTCAGTGAACAATGGTGGGACTTGACAAAAGTCAGAGCCATGGACTCCAAGGCAGAACCTATAGAAAAAGTTCTTGTTTGGTGAACAGAGATCAATCAAAACAGGAAATGAGGAGAGGTGATGTTATTCATAGCTCAGAGTCACTGGTGACTTTTGCTGAGGCTGGTGCAGAAGGCAGACTAGAAAGTGTCAAGAAAATATGAGGAGGAATAGGGTTGTATACTGCAGTGATTAGAAGAAAAATAGAGCAAGGCACCATGCACAGGCATATAATCCCAGGAAGCTGAGGCAGTGGGGTCACTGACTTCAAGGCCAGCCTAAGCTATATAGTGAGTGCAAGGCCAGCCTGAACTGTACAGCAAGACTTCATCTCAAAGAAGGAGGAGGAGGAGGAGGAGAAAGGAAAGGGGGAAGGGGAAGAAGGATGGGGTGGGAGGAAGAAAAGAGAAGAAGAAGGAAGAAGAAGAAGCAGGAGAAGAAGGAGAAGGAGAAGGAGAAGGAGATGAAATTGACTGAGAAATGTAAAGAATTATGGATGATTTTTTGAAATTGCTGAAAGCCGACCACATTTGTAAACAAAAACTATCAACCATATGATTTTTACATCAATACTAACATCATTTCTTTTAAAAAGTTATCCAAGTTAACTGGGTGAGTTCAGAGAGAGCCTAACTTAGCTAGGAAGTAAAATAATTGCTCAACAAAACAACTAAGGAATGTAATAAAGATATTAATGTATTTCTTAAATGTCAGGTTCATAAACCAACTTGACTCTGATTAATCAGTTCTGTTTCTGAACACAAAGAAGACATCCATGAGAAGCTATAATGTGTTCTTTAAGACTAACAGGAAAATATTATGACAAAACTGAAACAGTGAGTCATTCCGTCATCACAACCACCACCAGTGGGAGAAATTGCCATTTGTGCCTCTCTCATAACATTCTTCTTCTACTGCCTTTACTATAAAAATGCTACTGCTGTTAGATTCTTGCAAGGAAATTTGTCTCCTTCATGACCATTCATATATTTAAAACTTGAATGCTCCCAATTGTGATGAACTTAAAAAACATAAGGTTGGTGCCTGAGATGGAAAGTGCCAACGTAACAATTGCACGTCTCTGAGAGTTTCCATTCTGTTGAAGCAGAACGCAGTACATAAAGCTGAGGAGCGTCAGCTACGGACCCTAATCAACTTGGGCTGAAATGTTTCTGTATGTGGCTACCTTAGAAAAACTACTTGATTTTTCAATAAACCTCAGTTTCCTCATCTATATAAAGGACTAATACGGCCAATGATAGCAACTGCTTGAATATGACTTAATTACTTACAGTGTTTAGCATAGGTCTTCATGCATATTAATCACTGTTGCCGTTATTCCCCCAACCCCGCTCTTGGTCTTGAGAGAATATTACTATGGCACATTCTCAGCATTGCTTTCAGGTACCATCACATCGGGTTTTCTTCTTCTAACCTCCTTTTTTCTCTCCTCTGCCCCCTCCTCCTCTCTATCTGCTTCCTTCTTCTCCTCTTTCCTCCTCGCTTCCTCACAGAGTATAATCAGATTTGCTTGGAGGAATAGGAAGGAGGCCATATTTTCACAAAGACCAGCTAACAAAGTACCACAGACCACATGACTTGAACAATGGAAACATTGCGATGTGCCTCTTCCTCTGTCCATGTATCCCTGATGGTCTACCTCTTCTTGGAAAAATATCAGACATGGTAAAGTAGGGCACCCATATACTTCATTTCACCTTTCACCTCCTCAAAGATTCTGTTTTTAAATACAAGTACTTTCTGAGATATTGGGAATTAGGGCTTCAGTGTTTGAACATAGAAATTTTAGGGGTACACAATTCAGTTCAGAGAAAAGAAAAAAATATCTTTCAATACTTTATGCCCATATGTTACTATAACTTAAGTGAGAACATAAGTGTGTGGGTGTGTTGTGCTGGGCATTGAACCCAGAGGAGCTCAACATTTTATTATTTTGAGATAGGTCTTGCTAAATTCACCATGCTGGCTTCACATTTGTGATCTTCCTTGTTTAGCCTTCCCAGCTGCTGGGGAAACAGGCCTGCATCACCAAACCTAGCTTAAAAATTATTTTGAAAATAGAGTATTTATTTCCCTTTTGCCAAAAGCATTGTTAATAATATAAGAACACATATAGAGAGTTTTTCTTTTTTGTTATCAGGAATCAAAATCATGACCCCAGGCTTTCCAGGCAAGAGCTTATGCCACTGAGCTATATCCCCAGCCCACATATAGAGATTGAATGTAACTTTTCTATATTCTAAAAAGTATCCATTTTATATAACATGCTTTACTTTTGTATAATATTTACTTCAAAAAAGCGTAATGGCATTAGAAAATTTGAAAACACTTTTATCAAAGCTTCTGAGGTGAATTTGTAAGTACATAGTATAGATACTAGGATTTCCATTATATTTTGTGGATTAGTAAAAACTAAATGCTAGTGTAGGGGATGCTTAACTATAGAATAGCAAAAGGGAATTTGGCCCAATATACAATAATCGCCAAGGTGTAAACACAGAATGTTGATGTTTGGAGTGTTTCTCTTAAAATGCTGGATCCAGTTCACTGCCAGAGGTAGAGTGCCAGGGCATGAGAGCTCACAAGCTCAGCTGAAGTAAAGCCCACCTTCCGGAATGAGAAGAAGCAGGTGCCCAGGAGAATATCCTGTCCCTGAAACATGTGAACACACTCAAGCATTTGACTTTTCCTTGATATGCAACATCTTTGCTATGAGCCTACAGAAATTATTTTAACACACGCACTTGCTTCTGTTAATTTTATAAATGCACCTTGTTATTAAGCCTCAGGCAATATGAGAGGATAAAGTAGAATTCTAACCAACACTAAACAAAAAGTCTTTAATGCTTAGATTATTCCATTATTTAGTGGAAATTAAAATTTCAATGTACAGTACATTTTAAAAATATACACTGAAGCAGCACTCCACTGCTACCAGAGCAGCAGAGGGAAACTGTATCCTGAGGGGCCCAACAAAGCCAGCAGTTGGTGAGTGAGGTGAGCCACGCTGTGCCTGACACAAGCAGGCAAGCAGCTTCAGCCTACAGTAGGACAAGCGCATTCCCCCTGCTCTAAGATGCATGGGTAAGAGAAGCTAGTGGTGTGAAACAGAGGAAGCTGTGCAAAGTCCAAAGGAGGCAACTGAGCACAGGTCTAGGAGGAAGGCTGGATTTTCACTGCCCAAGAGTACCACAGCAACTGGGATAGCACCATAGAGACAACGGGGTAAGGAGAAGAGCACACCCAAAACATTGTCAGCTGGAGAAGCCCATCCTAGCACCCCCAACCACAGGGCAAGATGAGCCCTTTATCCAGCACAAATCCTACTGCAAACTTGGCAGTTCTACACAGCACATCTCTGGACTCCATCTTGGACACTTCTACACAGCTGTGGACATCTGAGGAATTTTATTATTTTTCTTTTTTTGCTTATTTTATTGGTTGGTTTTCCTTTTTCAGGCTAACTGTAGCTGGTTTTGGGGGGAGGGGTGTTTTGTTTTGCTTCATTTTGTTTGGTTGGTTTTTGACTATTTTCTTTTGACTAGATTTCTTATTTATTTTTCTGTTGTTTCATTCTACTTGTCTTTCTTCTCTCAACTATTTCTCTTGATTTTAGATTTCCATGTGAATGAGCATTGTCTCTTCTCTTGTAGTTCATTTCCACATTCTTCTGCTTTCTCTTTAATGTTTTCTCTTCTGTCTCCAAAATCTTAAGAGATCATCAGCCTGACAGCCTTACTTCTACTGTATTTCTCCTCACTCTTCTCTACTTTTTCCCCTATCCCTATTAAATACTATCCAAACAGGGTAAAATCAATCTAGCAAGGAGAAACTCATTACATACAAAAATCCTGGCATATATTACATTTTATTATATAACTGTAGAGCTTGTTTCTATGGTTAAAGGTACTAAATTAACAGTTACCACAGTTTTTCAGTTGTTAGGCTAGGCTTGATGACATTGTTATTGCTAATTTTACTGCTTTAGCCAGGATGTCATACATGTTATAATCAGCTTTTTTCTTTCCTCATTTGACAACGTTGTGATTGTCTGGGGTAATAACCATCACCATAGTGCAATAACAAACTACAGGGTGCTGAATCAAATAAATACCAACTTTGCACCCTTAATAAATTCAGAAGGTAAGTTGTCGGGATAGAAAGTAAGACCTATAAGAAGAAGATATCTCTGAGGAATAAACATTTCCTAGGGAAGCCTCAATACTAGGCATAAAGGTACCTACTGTGAGAAATTTACGTGCACCAAGACAAAAAAGAAAATGAAATAAAACATAGAAAATGAAAAGACATGGAAGCAAAATACAACCTCAGACCTCTAGACTATTCAGGACAAATCTATAGCACAGTTACATAAAGAAAATCAGAAGCCACAAACACTTGATCTCTCTGAAATGACAGCAGCAGAAGTGAAAAGGCAACTGGATGTAGATGTAGAAAAAATAATCTCTCAGATTTAAAAAAAAAAAAACAGGACAATCACAATAAAGACAGGCCCAATGAATCTGGAGTAGACAGAGATTTTAAAATATAGAGAAGTTTAGGAAAATGATGGAAACCATGAATGCCCAAGTAGGAAAGAAATGAAAGCCAAGATCGAAATAGATATTCAGGAGATCAGTATTTCCATTGAAAGTATACACAACAGATTGAACAAAGGCAAAGATACAATATCAAGTAGGATTGTGGTTAGTGACCACATTTTGTGGAAAGATATATTTTTAAAAAGTAAGGGATCAAGAAAAATCAATCCAAGATGCAAGATGAAGCCAAGAAGGGAAACATAAGACTGATTGGAGTTACTGAGAAAGCTGGAAATAGCAAAAATTCCATTTAAAACCTGTTAACAGAAGTAATGGCAGAAAACTTCCCAAACTCAGATAAAGAATTTGATATAATTAAGTGGGGCATGTAGAACTCCAAGCAGCCATGACCAAAAAAACTACATCAAGGCATATAAAAATCAAGATTGTAGAAATTCAGTACAAGAACAGAATATTAAAAGCTGTTAGAGAAAAAAAAACAAATCACCTCTAAAGGAAAACCATTAGAATCATAGGAAACTTCCCAACACACACACTCAAGTGAAGAAGAGCATGGAATGAAGAATTTCAAGCTCTAAAAGAAAACAACCTCCAACCCAGATTGATGTACCCTACAAAAGTATCTTTAAAAATCAATGGAGAAAAAAGATACTTCCATAGCAAAGAACAACAGAAGAAATTCATGATCATCAAATCAACTCTCCAAAATGCTCTAATAAATATTTTATTTTATTTTATTTTATTTTAGAAGGGTATTTTAGAAAAAGCCAAGGAAAGTCATAATTCCAAAACACAAGCAGAAAGCCGGTATCAGGCAGGGCAAGCAATTAAACAAGTGGGAAGACAGGGTAATAACAGGAAAATAATATGTGCAGGGTAAACCATTGTATATCAGTTATAACCATAAATGTAAATGGTTGCAATTCACCAATCAAAAGAACTTGACTGGCAAAATGAAGCAAGAAGCAAGATCTAACAATAGGCTACATACAAAAAACACATTTAACTCAAAAAGAAATTCACAGACTAAAAGTCAAAGGATAGGAAACAATATTCCATGTGACAAGAACCCACAAAAAAGAAAGAGTAGCTATTCTATTTGTAGACAATGTGAACTTCAAGCCAAGACTGATCAAAAGAGATAAAGTCACTACACATACTTATCAAAAGAAAACTCCAAGAAAAAGAGATAACAATCATAAATTCATAAATATATGTACACCAAATACCAGTGCACTCAACTGCATGAAACAAATATTAACAGACTCAAAAAATCAAATAAGTACTAACACAATTATAATAGGGACCTTATTACCCCACTATAACAAATAGATAAACTAGACAAAAAAAAAAATAAACAAAGACATAGCAGAACTAAACCAAAACTGTGAAAAAATGGACTTAGTAGATTTCTGCAGTGTTCCACCCAACAACATCAGAATACACATTCTTCTCAGCTGCACACGGTATGTTCTTGAAGAGGATATCGGAAAATGGAAATATATTCCTTGTTCATATGTAGGAAGAGCCAACATAGTGAAAATGGCCATATTCCCAAAACTGTTATACAGATTTAGTGCAATCCTTATCAAAATACCACTAACATATCTCAGAGAACTAGAGAAAGCATTCCTAAAATTCATTTGGAAGCAGAATAGACCTATAAAAACAAAGGCAATCTGTGCAACAAAGGTATTGCAGGAGGCATCGTAGTCCCAGACTTGAAATTATACTACAAAGCTACTATGATAAAAAATCAGCATGATACTGGCAAGGAAATCAATGTAACAGATTAGAAGATGTATACACAACTCCAAACACATTCATCCATCTCATTTTTGACAAAAGGACCAAGAATATTCACTGGGAGGATGATAGCTTCTTTAATAAATGGTGCTAGAAAAACAGGCCTTCTATAGGCTGAAGACTAAAACTAGACCCATGTCTTTCACCAAGCACTAAATAAAATTAAAATGGATCAAAGATCTAAATATTAAAATAGAAACATTAAACTTGCTAGAAGAGAGGATAGGTAGAGGTTCTTGAAGACTTACGTGTAGGCAAAAATTTCATGAACAAATCCCCCAGCTGTATGGGCAATATCACAAAGAATCAACTGGGATGTCATCCTATTAAAAAGCTTTGCACAGCAAAATAAATTACCAACAGAATGAATGGACAACCCACAGAGTGAGAAAAAAAATTTCACCAGATGTCCCTCAGACAAAGGGCTTAAATCTAAAACATAAAGAACTGAAAAAAATCAGACCCCCTACATTTAAAAACCAAATCCAAGAATTGGCATCTGACAAAGAACAACTGAAGAACTTCATGAGTGCCAAACCAGCATTGGAAAAAGCACTAAAAGATATTCTAGACAGAGAAAAAAGAGACCACAATCCCAGGAACAGCTACAGAAATAACTCCCTAAATAATTAAACAGTCAGCAAAAGAAGGAAAACTTCAAATAAATAACATGACTAGAATAAGCCAACATATAACCAT